>JAUBWS010083521.1:0-12305 GCA_032270445.1 Darlingtonia californica
ATATATTTATATATATAATTATATATATATTATACATATATTTATCCTATATTTATTGTTGTTATCCTTTTTTCTTCTACCTGACCATAACTATTGATAAAAACATTTATGGTTACGCTGCCATCTTGACAACAATTAGAAGTTTTATAGACCAACTACGGCCATAAATAAACCGTGATCATGTCTTGTAACAACTGCTTTACCTCAACCAACGCACCAACTCACTTCATACTTATGGGAAAAAGGGACCTTCATGAAACAGGACAAAGGTTAGAAATGACAAATACCTGGTTGAATATATGCATTGCTATATTTTCCAAAGTCTTGAAATCATCAACATCCTCCCACCAAAGAGGCAATTCATTGCTGCTTAAGATTTTAAGCATTCCGTTGTACGTACAATCTAAAAAATAAAGCATGTATACAATTATCATAGAAAGAAAATTAGGTAAAGCACTCAGATTTCAAACAGTAGTAAGCGTATTTGGGTAGAAATTTTTTAGGAAAAAAAATTCAAATCTAATTCTATACACCATTTTTCAATCAATCAAATTGTCAACAACACTTACTATCTGAATATCTTATACCATTTTGAAATAATAAAAAGGCTGTTTTTTAAGATCTAATCTAAATTCTAGGATATAAAACATTTCTTATGAAAATTACTAAAGTTGAAAATTATGTTTGAATTTTACTAATTTATTAGCATGAGAAAACCCATTTATCCAGCATGTTCAATTTCTGTAAAAAAAATTCACTAATTTTTATAACAGTAATTAGGGCCCATTCGTTTGGTAGTTTTCTGCATGCAGAAAACCAAAAACATCCAGAATTACGTTTTTTTGGAAACTGTTCTGGGAATTCTGCATGCAGAAAGCAACTTGCTCTGTGAGTAAGTTGTTTGTGGCAAATGATGAAAAGTATGAGAATATTTTAACTTTTTCAACCAAAAACATACATGTTCTCGTCTGCCATTCTTTTGAGCGCTTATTTATGTTTTCAAATGCAGAATTTTGCATACATTATACAGACCTGTAATTATGTGGAATGATTTATTTGTTAACCAATCATAAATCGAGAAGACATTACACTGACGAATGACGGCAACCCATAATGCAATTTTTTGTTTTGACTTCGCGACAGTCCTTTCTCTTTGATATTTTACAGAATGCTTTTTTAATGGGCCCTAAGGCTGCTTTTCTAGCAAGAAATATTTCTAAAATTCCTAGGTAATAAAAACCATTTCATACCAGCAAAACTCTAGAAAGCTTTATTCTAAATTTCAGGTCAACTTATGTTAATTCAGTCAAAACATTCTACATTCTATCATGAAAAAAGATAATTATTTTTTAAAAGTTATACTGTAAATCCATTATTTAAGCTAGCAAAAATTAGTCTTTGCTAGTAAGTTGACAAATTTATTACCTAGACACAAAATGGAGGTTTACTAGTTAGAAAATGCTTTTTTTGAATTACTGCTAAATCACAATGTTTCATCTGCCATTTCTGAAAAAGTAGAATTTGATAAGGCAACTTTGACAGAAATGGGAGTAAAAGGCAGGTAGGAAATTGAAATTTCCCAAGATAAACGCAAGGGCTAATGTGGAGGAAATAGAAAATTTCCTATTGTAAGAAACCTTAAATTTCCACAGTAAGAAAACAAACTCCTACAAAAAGACCAGTTTTGACTAGCTAAAATATACCAAAAATACTATGTACCACTTTTAGCTCTCTGTTTGCTAGGTAAAATTGATTTGTTTGCTATCAAAGCTAGTAAAAAGTAATGTAGCCCCAACAAAAAAACATTTCTTACTTTCCAGCTTCTTGCAGACACCAACTGATGCTAAAGCTAACTCTGCAATTGTTGATTTAGCTGTTCCTGGTGACCCCAGAAGGATGGGTACAGGAATACCGTCTTTTATTTTTTTCAATTGTGAAAAATGCAAACACATAGCTGCAGAAGCAATGGTGGCAGTTGCGGCAGAGAAGCTTTCCACCAGAGAGTCTTTGAGAAATTTAACTAGCTGGTTCATTGGGCCATTACCATTAACAACTGGACCTAAAACAGTAAAATCTTTAAAGTAATAACTTGTTATACTCAAGGAAGGTGTAAAATAGATCCCCTCTGGCACTTGTTTGTCTTTAATCATTTTAAATAAACAACTAAGGACCTATTCAAGCATTGACTTACTTGATACTAATATCTGATCAAAGCCTGGCATTTCTTTGACACCAATAATGCCAACTTCAAATCCATCAACTGTTGAAACAATGTCTCCAACTTTTTAAAATGAGCAATGATTTTCCAAACTTGGAAAAACGTAATAGGAGGAGTTCCCAATAGTTTTCTGAAATCCATAATTCTGTAAAGAAAATTATAATTAAATTTCATACCGTCAAAATCAAACTGACACATTGATAAAAAGTTAATTAGGGTAATTGTGATTTATTTTGATGAAAATTAAAAAGACAATCATAATGGAAATGATACACTGAATTAGGATTGTGAGAACTAGTGGGAATTGAAATTGAATTTTGAGACAACAGCATTGCATAATATCAAAATTTCTTATAAAAACACTCATTTCAGGTAAAACTTTTATCATAAAAATATGTTTTAATAATCATTGATAAACATTATCCTGTATTCCCTTGACATGGTAGGATTACTTAATCTTATCTGCCTTGATGTAAGAAGAAGAGTTTTAAAGGCTCACTCAAATATTTTGTGCTGCCTGTCTGCTGTACTATTTACACAGTAAATGAAAAGTTGTTATTTTTGTGTCGCCATGTATTATTAATTAAATTAGTTCTTACATTCTTATAAAAAATAACATGTTTTTTAATTTCTTTTTCTTTCTTTCATCTACTACTTTTGTAGGAATTTTCGTTTTATTTGTCAAGATAAGATTCTTTTGTGATTAGAGATTAACTGGGTTGGGGTATAAATAAATAAACAAAACAATAACCTGGACAGGTGACATTATATTTGGATTTTCTCCTTGTATATAATCATTTCCCAACTTCATAAAATAGGAGGGCAAAAACTGGTCCTTGGAGGGAGCAATCCATAATGCGTCACTGTAATTTAACACAGATCGGATACCAATTTGCGATGAAATATTCAACATTGTCAGGTACGAAGTATATTTCCTATAAGAGAATATTTTTTTCAGAGTGACAAATGAAATGATAATCTAGAGAGGGTTGACAAAACTGTATCTAGAAAACAATTTAACATTTTCAAAAATGGAGACAAAAAGTGACAAAGAGAGCTTAAACATCCATTTATTTTATTGGAGAGTATATTTTACCTTAATGGGATTAAATCTCCACCAAAATTAACATAATTTCCTGTTCGCCACATTAAATCCTCGCCAAAATTTGAAAAAAAATTAACATTAATTCAATATCAATATTAATTAATAGAAGACAGTTTTTTACATGCAAATTTAAAGATGATAATCATAATCAATCCCTAAAATAAAAGTTGTTTTCAGTCAATGCAAATAGTCTCAACTTCAACTTTTTTCTTTGTAACACTTTTTACTTGACATGTAGCAGCATTACCGAAAAAACTTCTGATATCTTTATGTTCAGGGACGTTGGGTGGGACAGAATTATTTGCCAAAATAAATCCCCATTAAATTTAGCAATTTTTTTCATTAGTCAAATTAAATTAAGGTATTTTATTGGATAAATATGTGAAAAAAATTATGTGATAATTTTTTCTAGCAAAAAATATTCTTTAAGTTTACTCAAACTTACTTTTTCATTATTTCTTCTGTATTGATAGGCGGATGTTCTACTATGATGCCTATTACACATCCATTTTTCTTCACACATCCCATCAACTTTGCCGTCCAACTGGTGAGGGCAATAAAATTATCTCCTTTATTGACAAATCCAAGAACACCATCTTGTTCAATTACTTGAGATGTAACAACAATCATTTCTATTTTTAGCTAAATCTCTACAATACCAAAGATATGTAATATAAAGCAGCTGGCTTAAAACATTTGATACATATTAATGAGTGTAAATCTGATGTGCACCTCAATCCTGTTTTATAGGTACTCAAAAAACTGTGTATGAAAACACAACATCAGTCAAAGTACTTGTCAAAAGCTTAATGTACAATAATAAACATATATTGAAATTATCACAATGATATTATAAGAATATGAACCGACTTAAAAAATAAATTCATACTACCGTACTACTTCAATCAAGTGCCCGTGCCCCTTCCTTCTGGAACAAGAGCGCCTTGATCCTTGTAAAAGGGACACTTATTGGAATTTTGAATGATAAAATGTACACTACGGTACAGGAAATATCAAATTAATTAAGTAAATTTTTTATTGAAAACACGCCTTATTACATATTACGAGTGACATATTGTGTGCGCAACTGAACTCTTGAGGTGCATGAAAAGTGTGCATCAAAATTTTCAATTTTTTAAGCCATGTATAGCTCAAACAGTTCTTGAAATTAAATCTTGAACGAAAGTTCACCAGCCAAACAAAAAATTGTTTAACAACATGTAAATAAGAGAAAGAAAAAAAATTACAATGGAAAGTTAAGCAAATAGTTTTGTTTTTCAAAATGATGAAGAGAAATTGAAGAAAAAGAAATAAAATCTTCAGAAACCCTCAAACTGCTGGATAACAAATGGAGCAAATGTTACAGGTAAAAGAGTCAGCAAAAAGCTAACAGAATAAATGGTCTGCAGCATGATAAGGTTTTGTATTTAATGTATTTGTTTGTTTAGTGCGATTTCAGCTTTCTTGACATTCTAGTAATAGAAAGAACCATGCATTGATTGTTATATTATAGGTCCTCATTTGAATGTGTAGCTTTAGTTTCTCCATCTTTATCCGAATGTACAGCTTCAAGATTTTTTTGCTTCTTAATACGACACAAAAACTATTTTTCAAAAGAAGAATTTTCAAGGTTCAAACTATGCAAATCAACTTCTGGTACATATGAAAATTGTGCTTTAACTTTAAAGTATTCATTCCAAAGCACCATTTTAGCAAACTTGCTATCCAAATCATTGAAGTTTGTTTTAAATGTTTTGCTGAGGTGGTAAATCAAAGATTCTAAAAGAAAATGCTGCAATGTTGACACTTTCACATTACCAAAATCTTCGCCGATGATAACTGCATACTGAAAAGATGTGACACTGGCAAGTGTTGATGTCAGAACTTGTGGAACACGTTTTCTTCTTTTGGCACTAGGTGGTATCTCTGGTTTGTTATTGCCACAATTTCTACGTCTGCAAAGTGTGGAGCAATCTACATTATTTTTAATGCAAGAACATCGCATGTTTTGAAAACGATTGGAAACATTGGAAATGTCATAACTGAGGGAATCACAACCAGTGTAAATCCGGAATAATTTGCTGCAAACACGAAAACGTGACTTGGGTTTTGATCAACAAAAGTTTCTTTCAAATTTTCAGCTTCTGGTTTAAAGCAGTTTTTAAATCTTCTAACTGCAGATTCTCAAAACAAGACTTGAAAGCAGGAGATGTATTGTAAGAGTAACATATGTTTTTCACTATCAGTAACACAATATTAAGCAATCCTTTGTCTGCATCTTTATTTTGAACAAGTTTCATTTCTTTAAGAATGGCAGAATAAGTGTCACAGTCCATTTCATCACCTAGAAGATTGAGAGAAAGTGGAACGAATAGTGGAACAGTAATGCATGTATTGAAAACAACGAATTTGGTTTGACATATTCATGTCTTTATGTTCAAGAAATCTGACTGGAGGTTTTACTTTTGCCAATTTAGAATCAAAACACACATCAAGATATTAAATCCTTGAATTTACCATAATTATTAGCAGATTCACAAGACCTAAATCTGCTAATATAGTAAATTTTAAAATTTATTAATATTGTAGTAAGGCATCAACTAAAACATTGCTGCCTCTGTAAAGCAAATATTAGTGCATAGGGATTGGCGGTGGTTGATTTTCTTCACATGTTTAATTAATTGAATTAAATCTATACTTACCTTACTCGGATTTATTTTGGCGCAGGGCAAAAATGAAATTTTTAATGCGGATTTAATTTGGCGCAATACAATTTTTTGGTTGAAATTTAGCTTCATTTAGGGCGATTTCAGTGATTTCGGACAAAATGTTACAGGGTGTGCACCCCTTTTTTGGAAAAGAATTCCAGGACAAAATAAAATGATTCCAGGACAACAGAACTAAATTAAACCACAGATAAGAGAGTTGTAAGCGTATGTATATGATACTGTAACGTATTATGCGTCTCATATACGTCAACTTTATTTCCAGGATTTCCAGGACGGGTGGACACCCTGTTTATGGATTTTGCACAATAGAAATATCAAAACATAAAAAACAATGCATAGTAAACAAAGCGTATCCAACAAAAAATAAAACTTTAGTTTTTAATCACAAACTGAAACAATATTTCTGATAATAGAGAAACTGAGTGTGACCAAATTATTTCATAGTTAACTTAAATTTGTAAGACTTTCACGAGAAAAAGTTTGTGCTGAGAAAAATCTCCAATGAGTTCACGATTTTTGAAAATCTTGAAAATTACAGGATTAAAACAGACAAGAGGTTAACTGAAGACGCAAGAATAAAATTCAAGGACATTTCTAGAAATTTCCAGGACGCGTGGGCATCCTGTTTTTTGGCGTGGATTTAATTTGGCGCATTTTGCCATTTAGCGCCAAATTTAGCCCTCGCTAAAACTAATCCAAATAAGGTATTTAAATCATAGTCTAAACATAAAATTGATTACCTTGCTGTTATTCTTGCACAAATCTTTTCAAACTCCAATATGCCGATAAAATACTGTTGAAACCTTGGTATCTGAAAAGCCTTTGTTTCAGGGAGGATGGAATTGATTGGTTAAGCTTGTCCAAACACCTTGCCAAAGAAAATAACTGGAAGAGACCTTAGAGTTGAAATAAATTTATCTGAATTGTATAAATTTTAACAAACAAAAAAAATTGTATAAATTTTAACGAAAACAAGAAAATATTAACAAAAACAAGAAAATTTTAACAAAAACAAGAAAATTGTGCGGATAAGAAAAAAGAAAAGAAAAAAGCATGTTGTTTGGGAAATGAAAAATTGGGTGACGGATTTGCCTGTTATAAATGATTAACTAAACATTTTTCACCTGGAAATGATGATTGATCATAATCATGTTCTGTCCACTCCTATGGATTATCAACCAATAGTTGGTAAAGCTGCTCTCTAGCATCTGGAGTTTGGTAGGTGTCAATTTTCATTGATTTAATTGAACCAGGTAAACAATCGACAATACCTTTTTGTTTTTCCATATATTGGTGGAACAGGAATTTCCATCTTTCCTTTGTCATTTCGCAAAGATTTTTTGCAATTATTGATGTAGAAGAGGTGTGTGAAAAGCGCTTCTGCAGACTGAATTGAGAGACGATTTCTTAGAAACCTTCTTAACTGCTTATGCAAATTTTCATTTCGATTTGTTCCCATACCAGGAGGGATATTTGACAAACACCCATTTCTCACATGTGACATTAAATCTTTAAAAGCTTTCTCTACACTTTCATTTATTATTGACCATCCATTGATTGATATTGCTGTCCATTTTGACAGGAACCCTTGCATATTTTCTTCTATTTCTGTAGGCTGTGGAGTTGGGTATTCTCTTTCATTACCTAATATTGCCAAAATATATAATGCTGTTTGTTAAAAACTCTATGAAGAGAAAAGAAACCCCACTTTTTTCCAATTCTGATTTACAATATTATTGCAAAGCATCACAAAATAGTGATAGTGTGAACTGTATTACTTAAACACCATACTTATTTTACTAAACTTGATTGCACATTTTTGCATGTAAGGTTGAACCTAAAAAAGTTTTGTTTCCACGTAACCCGGCTGCAATTTTTTTCATAAGTAAGTGAAATAAAATCCCTTGTCAAAAAACATCGTATTGGCAATTATATTTAGTGACAATACAACCACAATAATGAGGAAGTTTCCAGATGAAAACAGCTAGCCTGTCCGCGTTTTTCCTAGGAAAAACAGTATCGAAAGTGTCTCATACGCATGCAACATTGTATTTTTACAATTCTTTCGTTACGCTGTTGTTATGCTTTGTAAAACCAGAGGGAAAAAATGGCATTTTACAAACTGTCTTTAAAATTTACCCAAAACCTCTTTACAGCATTTGCTAGCATGAAGTAAATAATCCCTCTGTTTTCATGAAGAAAACACAAATACACAACAAATGCAAATGTTGAAGTTTTCGCTTTGAAGTTCTCCACTTATCGAAACTTTGTACAAAAAATAACGCATACACTCAGTTTTGACAGAAAAATAAAATAGAAGACTTATAAAAAGGTCATGGAAGCGAATCGAGTCTCCTTTTTTTAGGGAAACCACAAAAAACATTTAACTGGTTGCCCGCATGAGTTTTTTTCCATCACCCAGTCCCGCAGAAACAAAACTTTTTTTTAGGTTAAGCCTAATTGATGATGTTTCTTTTCAATATTCAAGTACACACAAGAACTTGATCAAGAATATAAAGTAACTTTTCTTGGTTGATGTAAAATAATATTTGAAAGAGAATAATAAAATTGGGTAACTAACTATATTTTGTATTTATTTGATATCATATTATGAGAATATTTACAATAGATGATTAAATTTTTTTAAAGGCGCAATAGGCAAAATCAAGCTTGCTCTAGACACACAACTGTCAGTCTTTAGCATGACCTACATGAGCACCACACATCTGTAATTGCTAAAGCCTACTATTTAGATGCAAAGGAGTGAAAGGCATAATTGTTGATGCAAAATGTAAAATGGATATCATTCAATTTACAGACTGTGAAGAGAAAACATTTTTTCGAAGGAACAAACTTACATACCAATGTCCTTAGAAATTCGAAAGACAAGACCAATCTCTCTTACTGCATCCAAATGCAAGGGGTGTCTTTTAGGCATGTGTTTTGTCAATCTTGCAACTGCATGGTAAAGGTCGAGTTTTACAAGTGCGTTAATGAAAATTGCAACCAGTTTGGCTCTGAGTTTACAGCAATCATCAGTATAAACAATCTCTATATCATCAGGTATACTTGAAAGTGTCAAATTAGCCTTGTCCAATGAGGATCCCGAACTAAATTTGAAACCTTTCACTAGACCTTCCTAAACAGAGGAAAATTAATAAGATTAAGGAAAGCATATAAATGAAATGAATGAATGAGTTAAAGTTTACTTTCTCCCGATATTCAGAACAAAGGGATAATGAGCTTAACTTAAGATTCAGTCAATTTGATTTTGTTTACATTAAAAATAAAAGTGAACAAAATCTATACTTGCATGTTTCATCCAACATCGTAAGCACTTCAAGGAAAGCAATCCATTTCTTGCGCTAATGTGCATTGTTGCAAGATGCAACTGCTGACTGGATGAAATTTGAACATCATTGAAAAAAAGTTTAGTTCACTTTTATTTTTAACATAAACAAAATAAAATTGACAATACGATGGAGACCAAAATTCAAATTGGATCAGCCAGACTGTCCTAATAAAAAAAATTGAATTAATCGAAGCTAATCTAAACCAAGTTGAACATAATCAAATCAAGTAGCAATTGGGCTTTTCCATTCTTTATCCGTACAGGGGTATGGATGAACTTAAATCCTTACCAACTGGAAAATATCTAAGAAAGTTTCATACACCGTGGAAAATCATTCAATAAATACCCCCTAGAAAAGGTCATCAATACCCCTGTACAAAAAAAATGGAATAGCCCATTGCACAGTGGTATATCGAACTCTGCTCCCCACTAAAAATGCAGCATTTTAACATTTTAAATAACATTTGAACAATTTTAAACAAAACACATATACAATCATACTTACTTCATTCATAATAATAAATAATGAGTCATACAACTTGATCCACTTTCCATCTCTAGTAATACCAATGTTGGCTGCTGCTTTAAAAGTATGGTCAATGCAGAGAGACTTGCAATGTATTTCTTCAAAATCCCTCATGTACCTTCTGTGATTTTGTTCATAATTTACCAAAAATATTTTGTGGATGCTATCATTGCTAAATCGCTTTGTATAAATTTTCTTTAGTAACTGTGTCAATTCATTCTGGTTTAGAGCACAAGGCACTTTCCTCATCCTTCTCAAAAAATTGTCATGGAAGTTTGCATACAAGCAGTTCTCCATGCTTTCAAAGAGACATCCAGAGTCTACTTGTCTGATAATAAAATCAAACAACTCATTTGTTATGCTTAACTGATGACTTAACATAAAGGGTTGATCACGAAGTGGTATCTGCTTAAGAACACCAGCGTGGTAAGAGACAACTTTGTGAGTATTTTTACATTGATATTGTCTACCAACTAAAGCAACATACCAATCGATATCTCTCAAAGTCCGAGGAATCAGTGAGTTTCTTTCACCTGTTTCCCATTCAACTGTAGCTTTCAAAGAATTAATTTCATCAGATTCCTGGCAATGTGGACAGTTAATGTTTGAATAAACTGTGATTGGGTCCCAAAAGCAAATGCTGGGTAGTGTAAGATAATGAGTGGTTCTTAGATCCTCTTCTTCGACATATTGTCGTAGATCAGCATAAAAAGCATATTGACCAGAATTACCATGTGATAAAATCTTCTTTATTACTTTAAAGCAAAGTTTGGAAAAAGGCATCTTCTCCAGTTCTCGCATCCATCTTTATGATTATTTTCTTGATCTGTTTGCTGATGCACGTGGGTGAAGAACACGCGCTTGTAAAATGAAAACAAAACAGATCGTATGATTCAACCAATCAGACCCGGCGGATAAGATTAACACATTACGCATGCGCGCCAATTCAGAGGATTATAAAGAATGTGGGAATATGGGAATCATGGGTAAGTTATGGTAATATGCAGGATATATGGGAAAAATATGTAGAAATAAGAGAATGTGGGTAATCGGGGATTAAAAAAAAATAAAGATGTGGGAAATATGGGAATAGAGGAATACCAAGCAATGTAGCAATATGAGAATAATATAGATGTGAGAATATGGGAAAAAGGGAATACGGGAATACGAGAATAGAGGAATATAAATGTAGCAATATGATAATGATATAGATATGAGAACATGGGGATAGGGGAATATGGGAATACGGGAATGGAGGAATATAGATGTGGAAATATGGGAATATGGGAACACGGGAATAGAGGTATATAAATGTAGAATAACGAGAACAATATAGATATGAGGAATACGAGAATGTGGGAATATGGGAATACGGGAAAGAGGAATACCATTATAGGAATATGAGAATAATATAGAATGTGAGAATATAGGAATATGGGAACATGGGAATAAAGGAATATAACTGTGAATATGGGAATACGGGAAAGAGGAATATACATGTAGGAATATGAGGATAATACAGAAACATGGGACACGGGAATAAGAAACATAGATGTGAACTTATGGGAATATGGGAACACGGGAATAGAGGAATATAAATGTGTAAATATGGGGATACGGGAATACAGGGAATATGGGAACACGGGAATAGAGGAATATAAATGTGTAAATATGGGGATACGGGAATACAGGGAATGTGGGAATACGGTATTATGGGGATAGAGGTATATAGGAATATAGGAATACAGGGAATGTGGGAATACGGGAATATGGGGATAGA
Organism: Darlingtonia californica; assembly: GCA_032270445.1. NCBI lineage: Eukaryota > Viridiplantae > Streptophyta > Magnoliopsida > Ericales > Sarraceniaceae > Darlingtonia > Darlingtonia californica. Next base: position 11,711 of record JAUBWS010083521.1, read on the forward strand.
GGTATATAGGGATACAGGAATACTGGAATATGGGAATATGGGAATACGGGAATATGGGGATAGAGGTTTATAGGAATACAGGAATACAGGGAATATGGGAATTCGGGAATATGGGGATAGAGGTATATAGGAATACAGGAATGTGGGAATACGGGAATGTGGGGATAGAGGTATATAGGAATATAGGAATACATGAATACAGGGAATACGGGAATATGGGGATAGAGGTATATAGGAATACAGGAATGTGGGAATACGGGAATATGGGAATATGGGGATAGAGGTATATAGGAATACAGGAATACAGGGAATACGGGAATATGGGGATAGAGGTATATAGGAATATAGGAATATGGGAATACGGGAATATGGGGATAGAGGTATATAGGAATATAGGAATACAAGGATATAGGAATGTGGGAATACGGGAATATGGGAATACGGGATTATGGGGATAGAGGTATATAGGAATACTGGAATATGGGAATATGGGAATACGGGAATATGGGGATAGAGGATATATAGGAATATATGAATACAGGAATACAGGGAATGTGGGAATACGGGAATATGGGGATAGAGGTATATAGGAATA
>JAUBWS010083543.1:0-12302 GCA_032270445.1 Darlingtonia californica
CCTTGTGGAAATTACGGTGAGGTAATTTTCACCACCGAAAGCCTCGTGCCGGCGTCGAACTCGGGACCCCTGAGTTCAAAGCTCAGCGCCTTAACCACTCGGCTACGGATCCACACAAATGTTTTTTGTTTCAGTGTGTCAGCATGGTTTGGCCCGACGGAAAATTATTGAAATTACCACCTCCAGATTGCGGGAAAATGCAATAAAATTCACCAAAATTTGCCACTTAAATTCTAAAATTTCTTTGAATCAAAGAAAAAAACATTTCGTTGACAATGAGGCGGAGAGCCACACTTAGCTACCATAATGTCCCAGAGCTTATCCAGTGGGCAAAATTGTGAAAAACCAATGTGGAGGAGTGTTTTCTTTCTTTCGGTTAAAAAAGAAAAACACTCCTCCACATATGGTTTTTACTAGTTTGCCCACTGGGTAACCCTTTCAGTGCCGATGATCGTATATGGAGTCTTTCTTGAAAACACTTTTTAAGATTCTTGACTCCTGGGTAAAGACTTAGGACCACTACGATTCATGCACTAGGGAGTGGTCCCCAGTACGTTTAAGGATAAGCAAAATATGAAAACAAGCAAAAAAAATTTGAAGTTCTACCAACTGAGCTAACCGGCCACTATAAATGATAATAAAAAAAACAATGAGTACCTTGAGTTTAGCATAAGCTCTCGTTTTCTCGTCCATCCAGTCCATATGTTCGAGATTATTCTCAAAAACAGTTTTGATTGCTTGGATCATTTCTGTTGACTAAACGAGACAAAAGTATGCACATACCTAGATCGAACATGTTTTTAATTGGCTAACGCCAAAATTCCACCGAATGATGCTGACGTATACTATACTCGATACGTTGGACACTGAAGGGACCAAGTAAAAATATGCAGGTGGTGAATAGAAAAATTACTTTGTAGCAAATGTCTCAGTTATCCGAAGAGATTTTTAAAGGAACCTCAACAAGAACTTAGAATAAGGGTTCCATTTTGCGAATGTTTGTATACACACTTTTTTTTGTTAGAACCTCGTTTATAAGAACCTCCAGGCTGAGATTTGGCCAAAAATTAAGAACATCTTAAGAACGTACCAAGTTCTTCAGAAATAGAAAAATGACAAAAATTTCATTTCTTATTTTCTTTGATAAAGAAGGCTCGTAATAAAAGCAAAGAGAACTAAAGCGCCATTTTTACTAAATACAATATTTGATTAGACCAATTAAGTCAATTTTGATAGTTAGATATCTAGTGTTATAAAACGCGTACTAGCATACTTTAAAAAACCAATAACTCACCATAGTTTTTGCTGTTTTATCATAGACTTCTTCAACAAACGGTCTCGATAAAGCATAACCAAATGCTCCTAAAGTACTGCCAATACAAGTTTCCCATCTCGGCTGCCGGTCTTTTGTTCCAAACGAAGTCATAAAATATTCATCCATAATATCTTGGTATTTTCCTAACACAACAGGTGCCATTGTCTTTACGGCATTCCACATCACATAAGATGCTTGGACTCTGAAAAATGATAGATTGTGAGAATAGCCCAATAGCCCAATTCAAAGGAATTGAATTCAGCGGGAACTGAATTTTACAGGGAATAAACTTCGGGGATATCTTGCCCAGTCTTTAAATTTCGCGGAATTGAATTTCGTAGGTGACCGAAAAAAGTAAAATTAACAGGAATTTGATTCTAACAATATTCGTACAGGAAAATTAAACTTTTGAAAGGAAATCATTCATCCGAAGATATTTTTCCATGAATTTTCTGGTTCAATCGCTAATAAGAGTATCCGCGGCGTGAAGTAGCCTGTGTCAGATCTCCTGAGAGAAGTAGTTCCAATGTATAAAATAAAACTCAGAAAATACACTCCTCCTCAGACGTTTTTTGTTTTGGATTGCAAAAATGAACACTTACGGTTTTGATAGGTTCATGAACAACTTGTACGCATCCCGGACATATTCCGTATTGAATGAAACAATTTCTTCTGTCTCCGGAATTTTTGAACCAGTCTCTTTAAAAACTTTGTTCACAAATTTCGAGAGCCAGCTCATCTACATGAAATGGAAAATGAACAGATGAATAAAAAAACAATAAATAATGGTAGGCCAGATCCAATCTGCGAATTTAAAATTTGAGAACAACTCGAAACTTTTATTAACACTTTGCATCTATACAGAGATTTCTTGACAGAGTCTAAAGTTGTACACAGGATAAAAAACCCGTCACTTTTTGCGATATCGCTCCCCTAGGTTACCACCTTTCAATATAAATGCTTTGCGGGACAATCAATTGGGACAAATTTAATTTTACTACTAATAAATAAGATCTAAGACATACCAGTCTCTGCAGATTGGTAGCAGTTCCGCTATCAAAGAGCTTATTTTTTTGCTACGAAAGGACAGTACTCCAAAATGGGTCATACGCGTGGGAAATTGCAAGTATAGAACTTCACAAAAGTAACCTTAGATAAAGTTACGTCTGAAGGCGAGGCGCATGCTAGCGGAATTGGGTTTCGATTTATCATCTTCGAATCTCAGAAATCTCAGAAATGTAAACAAAAACCATGCCCGTGTACCGTCATCTAACAATATTCATACCGGAATTTCCGTCTTCTCCGAGAATTGTTTCAGTGTCATCCGTTGATATATCAATCGATAATCTCTTCTCTGCATCACTGACATCGTTATCTTAAATAGAAACGAGACTAGTTTGAAAAAGAGGCTGGCATAAAAGATAACCAGATAGATAACTTATCAGTCTCAACCCCACCAATCCGAACAAAAACCTAGTCTGATCGCAGACCTTAACGAATAGCGTAGCGCACGCAAACTTAGCACTAAGCTTCGCACATGGTAAGGTTAGACTCGCTAGCCAGTCTCTTTTTCGAAAGAACCGAGAAACCGGGAAATATAATCCGAAACGGGTAAATCAGATATAAGTGCCGTACGGGAATTTTTCTAACTCCGAGTGCCGTACGGACACTCTCCATCGCTATGCCTTCTTAACTTAGGCCGCTACATCAAATGACTTAATAAAATAATATAACCAGACTAAACAGAACCACTCCTCCCCGGGGACTCATTAATACTGCCAGTCAGTAAAATCTCGCTATTTTGGAAGAATCTAGCAATAAAGGTTTGACATATTTTGATGTTTAAGGTTCTTTTTTCGTTGGTCTAAATTAGCACCGCTTAGGCTGTGCCCAACTGCAATTAATTAGGCTAACGTAGTAGAATCTCTATAAAGCGGACACCCTATAAGGCGGACACTTCCATAAGACGGACAGTAAGTCAAGGAACTAAACGGATTAATTTACAGTCAAACTCTCTTAGAAAAGAATTATAAGGTGGACATCTTCCTAAAGCTGACATGTTTTTGTGCACCGATGATGTCCGCTTTATAGTGATTCCACTGTATCAAGTCAATCCCTTTTTTAATTGCGCTCAGCAAGAAAGGTCGATTACAGTGGTGGAGACGTCAGCTATCACTCACCGCGTGCAAATACCGGTCCCGTATATTACCGTATACATTTACGGTAATATACGGGATCGTATTTGGTAGAATTTTTGCTGCATTGTTGTTTAACATGCTGAGTGAATAAGGGTCAGAGGGAGTGAAAAACCTTTTGTTTCAGGTGAGCGCTCTCCTAACTGAGCCATCCGACCTTGATACATTTGGATGTTTTTCTAACAAACCTTTGCTAATTCTGTCTCAAAAGCAAACACTTTATCCATATATTCCAGAGCTGATTCGTTGGCACCCATTTGTCGCGCGACCGCTTTCATCATCTTCAAATACGCTTGTCGATGCTAATAAAGAAAAGTGAACAAGATATTACACAATTTCCTGGAAGTTTTGTACATAGTTTTTTATTATGATTCGCAGACCTCCGCATAGCTTTTTCACGTGTGTAATATCTGTGAAAAAGACTAAGGGTCATTTGTCCCTAGAGAGTTAGTGAAAACTTGAATATCTTGCCAGAAGCTGGTTAAAATTTCCACCAAAATGTCTTCTAAAAATTATCAAAGCTGGTTAGAAGTTTCACCAAAATATTTTCTCTCTAGAAATAGTCAAACGATTTCCAACCGAAACTAAGTGTTATGAATTTTCATTGCTAGAAAGTAGGGGTAGCCATGTATAGGGTTTTGCCAAGCAAACCGTTTATAGTTACCATGTACAGGTTTTATACTACTTTCATTACTTTAGTGTACTTACATTTCTGTGGAAAGTTGAATTTTGCAGATACGATTCACGATCCATCATTATACCTGATTGGTCAAACTAAATGAAACAAACAAATTTTGATTGTCGGTACGGCGGTATGGTATCGGGCTAGATTTAGCCTGATGGGTAAGTTATGCGATATGCCAGTTTATAACAAGCGTAGGTTGGAGGCCGTATACTTAATAACATAAAAAGAGAATATTCTCAAACTTACCACAAGAACATTCTCAACTGAGTTCTTAATATCACCAGCAACGTATATGTTAAATACAGGAGCTTGACTGATATTTTTATGAACCGTAACTAAAGCTTCCATCGCGTCCCATTTCGATGCGTTGAAAGATGGATTCGTCACAGGCCATGATCCTGGAATGTAGAAATATTGTGGAAATTAAACACACATTTCCGAAATACAGAACTATCTGGGAGGCTGTTAGCCAGATAGTCAATTCCTTACTTACATGATTACCGAACATACTTTCTCTGAGAAGGGTGTCCGCACTTTTTCCAAGAAGTTCGGAGTCGGGAGTGTTAATGGTCCCGAAAATGATGAGGGTTGACGGTCATGATCATTGAAAACGGAAAGAAGAAGGAAAGGATACTAGCTAGCAGCCTCGGACGTGAAAAGAGTAGGGAACGATAAAGAAAATTCAACAACCCTAGGCTGACTATTTCTTTGCGTCGCCTTATTTTAGCAATTGTAGCGAATGAGCATTACTCCAAAATTGAAGTTACTGAAGATCTGAAAAGTTAGTTCTAATATACTTTCTCATAAAAATGAATCGATGTTCCGTAAATTCAACTAACATGAAAATTTGTCGACCTAAGATACTTGACCACGAATACAATACAAACAATAAAAACAATAAATTTTGGTTGATGAGAATTGAAATAAGCCAATGAAATTCACCTAATTTTTCAACGAGGTCTTTCATTGGTTGGTCTCCAACACTATCAATTTCCTGTATGTTCATGCACGTTTCGTAATAATATGCAGCTTTCTCAAGAGAAGGTGTCTATAAAAACAAAACAATAAATCAAAGTCATCATCAGGAAAAAACTTCCAAGTGGATGATACCATCTAGTAAATTCTTAATCGCTTGAAGGGAACCAAATTCCACGTGGAGTGGGGCAGAGGCAGTTTAGGGGGAGGGGGTGATGAGCGAATCGAGTAAATAATAGCTGGAAAGTCAATCTAGGTATTAGGGAACAGCCCAAAAAAATCATTGAATTTGACATTTTGACACCCCCAAATTTCTTATCTTGGATATCTTTAACTCTAAAATCGTAAGAAAATTTGAAAAAAATAAGGAATGAAAGAAATATTTCAGGGGAAAAGGACTTGATAACGGGCGCATTTGTCATGGAGATGACGACGTAAGATTTTATGTGGTTCTTTCAAATGACCCATATTGAGCGGTTTCAATTCAGCGGAATTTCACGCTTTGAGTAAAGTCGGTTTTTTCTGAGGATATTTAACACTAAATTTAAGTTTGAATTCAATGCGATGTGGGTACATTCTTAGCAGAGAGAAAATAATTTCATGTTAGCTGAATGAGTCAATTTTCCTTCTCTATACATACTAATAGTAATATAAAGTATTAATTTGGGAAAAAGGAAAATTCCAGTTCAGGATAGTCTAGTTATTTACTTTTTTTCCTATTCAGTCACGAAAACAGTGGTCTAAAATTACATAACAGACACAGGCGTCACGTCAACAAAACAAAACGACGTATTATGTCGGCTTAATAAAACGGTAGCGAGGAAGAGTTTCGTAAGGTAACACCGAGTGCAAAATTTTGCTTTCCTTAAATTCTTTTACTAAACATTAATTTTCTCTTTTATTTTCATTAACCATTTCATGACCGACAAAATTAAACATTTTTTTGAAAAAAATGCTTCTTGAAAATTTGGGCGTTGTCTCGTTCTTTCAAAGAGAAAGAAACCGTCTTCATTTACAATCGAACAATCTTCCAAAAAATCACAAACCCAAGGTCTGAAAATTCTTAGTTTTTTATAAAAGCTTCTGACAAGTGGTTACTTTTTGTAACCGCGCAATGAAAGGGTCAGTTTTTTTTCATTTTAAGGAGAGGTAGTAAAAATTTGAAGACTCTTCAAATCGGCTTATTTCTGCTAGAAATAAAGTCAGGATTTCGAAAAAGTGTTGAAATTCACTATTTCGATTTAAAAAAAAAAAAATTCACTAATGAGAGAGGAGTCTAAAAAACTGTATCTAATATGGACCACTTTTGATTATTCTAGTCTAATTCGTAAAAGAAGAGCCTTTAATTCCGAATAACGATGATGATTCAATATGGTACTTACAGTAGCGTTGCGTTTCTTTCTAATCAGCTCATTCAAAATTTGCTTTAGCACTAGTGAATTTTTCTCTGATAATTTTTCGAAGCGACTGTACCGGGTCCTTGAGTCAGGGATTGGCGTTCTCTTCAACCAACCGCCACAAGAGTACTGATAGAAATTGTCACATGGGTCCACTTTCTGATCCATCGTCTCAATCATTCCTAAGGAAAATAGTTACGTACGTTTGAAAAAAAGCAAACAACAGGCGAAATTATGACCTCGAAACTTTTGGTCATGAGTTTGCATTCATGAGAGATTTTAAGAATTGTTCTTAACATTAGAAATTGCAAAAGATTCAGGCTTCTATCATGGAAATATAAAATATTTTTTTCACTTGAATAATAAGCTCAGTTTTTTCTTCACTTTTTCATTTTTTTTTCTTTTTGAAATATTTTCATACAGTTTGATGTTCCACTTCGCAATATCTTTCCGAAACAATTAAAGAATTTGTTCAGTAATTAAGAAGTTATTAGCTTTTCTAATTTCAGGTTCAGATAGTTTAAAATAGACTTTAGAGCTCTTTAAATTCTCTGAAAAAATTTACCGAAAGTTTTTGAATTTTCAGTTTAAATAATAAACCCAGCTAAAATTTCTTTTATGTTTTAACCCGATTAACACCGGGACGCCGAAGAACAAATTAAACCAGTATGTATCCAATGGGACCAAAGCCGATATCTTGCGACCGATTAATCGCTTGGACCTAAAATTTTGCACACATGTAAACCTTCCTAAAAGAAACTCTTTCAAACAAAAATGAGTGTCTTGAATTATTTTTCAATGACTTTAGATTGAGTTTTCTGAAGTCGGCTACTGCTTTTTTTATCAAAAAGTTTTTTGGTTGATCAAGGCAAAGATTTGATGGTTGATCGAGGAAAATATGATACTCCATATAAAACATAAGTGAGGGCGAATAGACATTTCCCCAAATTATTTATTATCAAGACCTGCCTCGTTTTCATGTCGGTTTCTATGACAATAACATGTAACATATTGTTGAAACTGTTACAGTAATTATCTTAAATTTCTTAATAGGCAATTAAATGAAAATGCACGTCACTTGAACAGCGTTGCCATAGAAAACGGCATGAATACGAGGCGGGGATCGATAATAAATAATCTCGGGAAATATCTATCTACAAGTCTTTTCCGCGAAACCGGAAAAATCGGGATGATCGGATCACGGTAAAAGTTTGGAAGATTTTCTTCTGCTGTCAGTGTAAATCCAGTGGGCAAAATAGTGAGAGAAAAAACCATGTGGAGGAGTGTTTTGAGTAAAAACACTCCTCCACATAGAATTTTACTATATTTTCCCACTGATAATCATTGTACATGTTTGCGATTTTTCCATAGAAAACTGACTAACAAACTAATCTACACCTTAACTTGCACTCAACAGACAAAAATGTGCTAAACCTCTAAGTTTCCCTCTCACGAGTGACGTCATCTTTTTCCGGAAGAGATTATAAGACGAAGGGTCGTGAGAGTGACACTGATATATTCACGCACGCACGTTTTTCAAACCGCATCAAAAAAGCCGCGTCTTGTATACAACCATGACATGTCAAGGAATCCTGATCGAACAAATAATTCTTTCCAGACCCCAGAAAGGACTAGACATCGTTTTAAGATTTTTCATGGACGTTGTAAGAATGTTAAAATGACCTCTTGTGCCGTATATGGAACGACAAGTGAAATCTTTTCCTGTGAATAATTCAATCAGCAAAATTATTAAAAACCCTATGTGGAGGAGTGTTTTTCTTTTTAAACAGCATGCATTCATGCAGTCCTGCGTGCCGTTTAAATAGAAAGCACTCCTCCACGTGGGTTTTTCACGATTTTGCCCACTGAGAAATTTCGACAGCCGTAACATTTGGTTTGAGCAAATGAGTACAAAATAGATACGTGATACAATTTCAAGATTTCAAAATCTCGAGTTTTTTGCATTTTTACTATGGACACTGCATTCCTACTTACATTTGTGACGGTCTATATGGAAAAAGGAACAAAAAACCAACCATAGTTCACTTTTTTACCCCTCAAAATCTCTAAAAATCGTCTGTGGGGGAGGTCATTTCTATTCAAGGTGTCGCTTAAATACAAATGCACCCCCTCCACAGATGTTTTTTAGTGGTTTGCTAGCTGGCTGAATATGATCGCGATAAAAATGTTTAAAGAGTCTTTTTTGCCATGGAGCAAGAAATTTACTGTTAGATAGGACGGTTGCCCAACTGTTTTATTTCTTATTATTTGCGCACAAATACTTATACTAGATAGTATACTTAGTGACAGACACTCATCGTTTGCGCACTGAGCTCACGCGCATATTTACTTTAGATACCTATGGTGGCGGAATTGGGGCCCGGGACCTTCTGCAGTACGAAGTCCTTCTTTTATACGACCACTGAGGTCACTGTAAGGTCACTGTAAGTCTTCCAAAGGGAATCTAGGGCCAAAAGTGTTTTTAGAGGAAAAGTAAATGTGTTTTTATGGGGATAAAGGGCACAAGAAATAGTGTCATGGCCTATTTACCCTCTCCATAAAAGCGCCACTGGATACCCATACAAGCTAGCATACTTACGTGCAGATATTTTGACACATTCTTTCGAAGAACAAATCCTACTTTGTTGCTTTACTTCCTCATCTGTATGTACATATAACGTTACAAATACAGCCAACAAAATCAAAAGCAATACATTTACCAATATAAACAGTTTCAGTATATTGTTTTTCCGCCGCATATGCTCGCCATTAAAATGCACAAACGTATCACGTGGCATCATCGATGGCGTCATTTTATGATTGTTATTGTTCGTGATTTTTTTATTTAACGGGCTTCTACTCATGTCAGAGTCGTTGCTATAATCACTGCCATTACTCAAGCTACAGTCCATTGTATGTGAAGTTTAATATCTGGCCGTTCGCGCGGACGCGTGAGCGCTACGAATAACCTTCTTGTTGATGTTGATAGTTGAGATTATTGGTGATTTATTTAGACACTTTTTCTTACGCCATGTGTGGTTATTTTTAAGATTATTTTGAAAGCTTCATGTTCATATTTTGACTTGCTATGACGATAAATTATTATTTTAGGTTATTCAGTAACATTAGCACACACGGAAGAGAAAACACAAAAATGAAAACACATAAAAACTAGTTAAACACACTTCACGTAACTTGCACGAACACACGCTGTTTGTGTTACATATGAGCCAATCAAAAAATACCCGTACTCAAATCGGTTGGAATTTCTATACGCCCGTTTTCATATAAACTAAATTAGGTACCAAAATACTCAAACCGTTAAACCTATTGTTCATCTATCACAGCGTGCAAAACATCCGAATGCAGGTGCCGTTTATTACCTTAAATGGACTAATTTCTTCCATATATGGAAAAAATTAGCCCGTATACAGTAATATACGGGACCGTATTCGATAGAATTTTGCGCTGTGCATTCTACCCGCTAAACCCGAACAATTTTGCTATTATAGTTCCGAAATTTGAAGTAAATATCAAAAATTGACATTTGTTAATAAAAATGTTTGCGATATTATGGGTGGCTCATTAAAAATATTAGCAGTTGAATTTTGAGTGTGTTTTTCTGACCAACCCAGTGAGTGAATGAATGAATGAATGAATAAATGAAGCAATGTGATTTGTTGTTTTTTCTATTTTTACATTGATGCTTACGGTTATGTTGATATCTTATCGGACAAAAATTTCATCTGACAAAATGTTTCGTCGGACAAAAGTGACGTAAATTCAACTTTTTAAAAACTTTGATTTTAAATAAAAGTCATACGAATTATAGTATCTATGACCTTTTCAAGCAATAAAAAATTTGGGTGGTCAAACATTTTCGACGGACAAAATTTTCGTCACCTCCAGAAAGTTTGGTCACTTTTGTCAGACATTTTTGTGTCCGATAAGGTAGTATCTATATACTACTGCGCATGTGCACCATTCTCATTTTTGCTTACTCTGTTCCGCACCAGTTCCGATAGACTCCACAGCGTGAAATTCTACCGAATACGGTGCCGTATATTACCGTATATGGACTTGTTTATTCCATACATAGAAGAAATTAGTCCATATAAGGTAATAAACGGCACTCGCATTCGGATGTTTTGCACGCTGTGCTCAGTGCGGATCCAAAATACTTGGAGTCCTGAAGGTCAGAACATCCGTTTCAACATCTCACAGCGAAAACAGCAGATCATCAAACATATACTCCATCCAATCCATGAAAAATTTGAAATCAAGTTTTTTAAAAACACATAAATACCTTACTAAACCTTATATGATAATTCCCTTATAAAAGCGTATTGATAGTTTTTATGAGATTTATCATCACAAGTTTTGTAAGAATTCGAGAAGAAAGCCACAAAATTGTCCCTTAGCTGACTTTGTAGATAAATTTGCAAACAGTTACGCAAGGCACAATGAGTTTGTTTCATTTCCCTAATCTAGGCATTGTCAATATTATTCAAGTGTGACGTAAGATTCTTTTGGTTTACCGAAATGTTTAAACAAGTCACACTCAGCAAGATAGAAGAATTTCCCTTATAATTGTTATGCAAATAATAGATACAAGCGGCGAAAGGGCATACTATTACTTTACAAAATAATGTAATATCAGCAGGACCAATTTACCGGCAACCGAAATCATCTTTCTAATATATTAAAAGTTGAGCGCAAAAATTGATTCCGGCAACTGTTAATATATACACTATAATTGATATAACCTTAGGAGCTTCGCCATCTATACATCAGGCTACGGTCTACGGTCTGCAAAATATCCTAAGATAAATAACACTTGGAGATTGCCGATAGCTTCTAAACAGCAAATAAATATAATCAAACTTGGCATTAACAAAACGGCAGACTAACGTAATTCAACAAAATATGCTGGCATCAACAAATTGTCAAGTAGCGAGTGTTATTCCTCATCTGGTCGAATGAAACTGAAACAGTTTAGTTATGAAATAAAACTACAGCCATACAACAAAAGTATAGTAAAAGTTTGATAAGAAAAACATGAAGTCACATGTTGACCTAACAATGACCCACTATTTGTATTACATCAAATATTGTCTGGAAAATTCTCTTTTTCTGGAGATATTTCTTGAAAAAATAATCATATTATTACAATGACCTAAAGGTGAATTTACATGGAGCAAATATTCAAACGAGACGAGTTTTTCACCATGGAAGCAAACTTTTCAGACGATTAGAGAGTAGAACGTAACTTGTTCAAGTTTCTGCGATTAGAAATTTAGTTCGTGTAAATCCACCTTAAAGGCCTCACTGAACAAATTAGGCCGAAATAGACCAACCATCAATACTAAAAGTCGTCAAGCTTTACAAAACCAGACAAGAATAAACTCAAATATACATTAATGAAAATTTATCTTCTGAGACACCTTTTATTCTAGCTGGTCCACATAAACGAAAAGAATTAAACAGAAGAACAGGTTAGGCGACCGTTTGTAACACGTTCAAATAAGCCGTGCGTGATTGTCTAGCAGATAGTGTGGTCCTATTAAGTTATAGCTTCTCGCACTCAATGTCAAATTTCCTCATAAAACCTACGTTTGCTACACAGTCGGAAAACCCACCATAACACGTCTGCAGAGATGTGTATTTCTATTTGAGTGAGACGCAAATTACGTGACGCTTCAACAGAAATAATCTCCTCCACTGAAGTTTTTTCA
>JAUBWS010083554.1:0-12301 GCA_032270445.1 Darlingtonia californica
AAATAAAAACAATGTGTATTATTACATAATTATTATTTCATGTTATTTATATTTTCGAATATGGAAACAAAATAAATTCATATTTAAAAGAATATTTAATATCATATTGAAATCAAACTAAACCACAATGTAACAGTCCCATTCAACCAATGTGGCCATGCCATTGGTAACAACTATTTTGTTGTCACAGAAACACCTTTGACATTTTTGATGCTACACTCTTTTTTTTATCATAAGAATCCTTTTCATAAGAATCACGAGGCTCAAAATTGTCAAAAAATTAAGAATATCATAAGAATCATGCCCAGGCTCAAATTCAAAAATTTGATAGGTCCTGTATACTATTTTCTATAAAGATAACGTCTTTTAGCCACTTATAAGTGCTGATGACAAACATATTTCGAACGCAGCCAATGAGGCATTTTTGCAAAATATCTGTTCGGAAAGCATGTTTTTCCTAGAAATTTACATGTTTTTATCTTTGGCTAGATTCAGTGACCTTTCTGGAAAAAAAGAACAGGTATTTTGCATTTTTGGCTCGTTTGATGCTTCTGAACTTTGCATGGTTTTTTAAAAATTGTTACGCTTATGGAGTCCTAGGTACTAGGAGCTCCGCAACCCATGCACCAGGGAGCGGTCCCCGGTCAAGAAATACACATCTCCAAAGATTCCCAAAATGTTGAAAATTCCTGGCACAGGAGTAGTAAAGTAGCTAGCGAGGCTGAGTTCCATGTTAAAATTTTAGCAATCTTTATATTTCCTTTTGTAACCCTCTCTCAGTTCCTTTTAATTGAGACAGATTTGCGACAAATGTGCAGGAAAATTGCGGATTTTGAGAAGTAACCAAACACCATTGAACAGTAGATTGAGCAATTCATATGATAAAAGTCAAAAGAAAATTGTTCGTTTCCAAAATAGAATGTGGTTGTTTAAAATGTAAAATTTGAAAAAAAAATTAAAAATTAATAAGCCCCCCCCCCCCCCCCGCCCCTTGTATTAAACTGCTGAGAGTAAAGGTTAAAGCGATAAAATTGGGTTTTTTCAGAAAAATTGTACCCTGAGGTTAAGAAGAATATGGGAATCTTTCCACTGCAAACGTGAAAAACTACCAACATTTCAAGCAGAATGATTATTTCGCTTCCAGAATTATTTAAAAAAATATTTAAACCAATAACATTCAAACTGTCAAATTAGTTAGAGAAATCAGTAATTGAAGAACAAACAAACACCCTTAAATTTGAAATCTCATTTCAAATCGTTCGACAAACCATGAAACATGGGTTGATGAGTTGAGCGCTTAATAAGTGCGTTTTGAGAAATTGTTTTCGATGCGAACAAGGGCATTTGAGAAATAAGGAGAGAGCGGAGACACGAGAAACTTTTAAAGCAAGGGAAAAGAGCTAGGGCAAAACACTTTAAGAAAAGAGGAGAGAGTAGAAATACGAAGCTTTTAAGACAATAGGACAGAACAGGAGTATGTAAGTTTAAAGACAAAAGGAGAGAGCAGGGTTATGAAGGTTTAAAGACAAGAAGAGCAGGCAGGTATATAAAAGTTTAAAGACACAAGGAGAGAGCAGGGTTATGAAGGTTTAAATACAAGAGGAGAGAACAGGGATATGAAATTTTTAAGACGAAAGGCGAGCGCAGGGATATGAAACTTTTAAGACAAGAAGAGCAGGCAGGTATATAAAAGTTTGAAGACGAAAGGAGAGAGCAGGGTTATGAATGTCTGAAGACAAGAGGAGAGAACAGGAATATGTAAGTTTGAAGACGAAAGGAGAGAGTAGGGATATGTAAGTTTGAAGACGAAAGGAGAGAGTAGGGATATGAAACTTTTAAGACAAGAGGAGAGAGCAGGCATTAGCCAAATTCATGCTTTGTGTACGTGAACATTTGTAGAGACACAATACACAACAACTCGCAGCGATAATTGTCACTTACAACGTATTTCTACTGTATTCGTGTATATTTAGGAATCAAATCCTAATAAAGTCATTTAATACGGGCGAGTGTGATATTTACGATCCACATTAACAAACTCGCTCTTAAAGATAATTACCTAGTGATAATGTCGTTGAAAATTCTTTTTAATAACATCAATTTATTCGAGTTGTTCTAAAACGTCCCTACAAAAATAGTGTCGTGTAAACGGCTGGGAATTTGGCTAATATAACATTTTTATGACAAGTGAATAGAGCAGGATTACTATTAAAATTTTAAAGCAAAAAGAGGAAGAAACTTTTTTCAGGTGCAAGAGTAGGGAACAGAAATGTGAACCGATTAACAAAAGAGTAGAGACTAAGGGAACGAAGTTCTTATAATAATGCGGAGAGAATAGAATTGCTATTTATCATTAAAAGACTATTATATGAATTTGTATATCTTTTATGTTAGATGAAAAATAACAAGCTTCAAGATGGCTGGCATCCTGCTGATAAGGAAAGACAAAATACTCAAGCAGTGTTGTAGTTAAAACATCTCTGTTAGCACTATTGCAACTTCAAATACAGAAGAATCTTTTACAAGGAGGTATAGATGTATTCTCAACGTTTCTTTAACGTACCAGATGTTCGGAAAACGTTCTCAAAGTGTTGAGAAAAAATATTACATGAAGAGAGTTCACTATATGGTTGAAGTATTTATAATCATTAAGTAGGGGGTAAAACATTCAAACTTGGTTTATAGTCAATTCATTTTTTTTATACATACGGTTGGCAAAAACAAAACAAAAGAAGTGCCTGGTTTACACCTTCTCTACCTTCTCTACCTGATGACAATAATTTATTCTACGTTAATCATGGAAAGTTTTGGCGCTACAAACTTTTTCTTGTGACCGAAAGTTTATCACGCCGAAACTTTTAGAAGACTAAAAATCCATTATAAATGCAGTATTTAGTATGATACATTATTTTTAAGGCTTTCTAATTGAAAAACGAAACATTTGATATGATTTCTGTTATCAATTTGGTAAATTTCTGATTGATGGTATTTTATGAATTCTATAAAGGACCGGCCAACCACTCTTTCCAAAAACAAATTGTTGAAAAGTTTTTTTAGAGGACTTATTGCTCAAGTTTGTTGCTTCTCCTTTCCTGATACTGATTTTATATTTTTAAGTTTACTCTATTCCTTGTTATTTTCGTCATAATTCAGTTTTTAATTCCGTTTTTAGAATAAAAACTTTGTCCGAAGTTTTGTAATTTTGACCGAAAACTTTTTCACCGAAGATCTTTCACCATAACATTTTCCCGCCGAAACTTTTCGTGGTTATTGTATAAGTTCGTCAACCTACATGCTACATGTAGCCTAAAACGGGTCTGGAAAACTTTCTTGAAATTTTAAAATTTGAAGTAGCCGGGATTGGTTGGTCATTTAGAGTGGCACAGCGTGAAATTCTACCGAATACGGTCCCGTGTTTTACCGTATATGGACTAATTTTATATAATATATAGAAGAAGTCAGTCCGTATAAAGTAATATACGGGACCCGTATTCGGACGTTTTACATGTTTTGAGGCTAAAGCTGTATATCAACTTTTTTTGACAGTAGATTGAGACAAACTAGTCGATTTTTTTATTCGTTGCTATTTGTCTAGAAGTTATAGACTTGAATAGACATACCTTATCGAACAAAATGTCGGAGAAAATTTTTCGTCGGCCAAAAATGACGAAAGTTCAATTTTTTAATTTTAAAAATTTTAAAAACTTGATTTTAAATAAAAATCACACGAATCATAGTGTCTAGAATGTTTTATATATATAGAAAATTTTGATGGCTAAACGTTTTTGTCGGACATAATTTTCGTCACCTCCCGAAAATTTCGTCACTTTTGTCCGACATTTTTTGTCCAAACAGGTAATGATATCTTATGGTCAAATTTGGACGCACATATGTGCCTTTCCGAGTAAATGCGTTAACTTCTTCCGTTAAATTTTTATAACATGTTTGGTATTTCCTTTTATGGTCAATTCTATAAAATCTGTTAAGGGAAAGAACGAAATATGGTTCAAATTTTGTGCGATTATATAGCTAAATCCCAGGAGATCTTCGCACCATAAGAAAGAGATCGTCATTGGCATTAAAAGATAAAGTTGGTCCAAATTTTCTAATTTTGGGAATTTGTTTTCACTTGTTGGTTAGACAATAAAAATGACGTCATAAAACAATGCAAGAATAAACCCTCTTAATGTTGAAGGGATATTCAAAATGACCTTTTTACATTTTTCTGGTCTAACAGATGTTCTCAAATTTTCCGAGAGAAATCTGTTGAGGTCGCCTTTCCTACCAGGCTATGGATAAATAAAGACATTTTAGACGATGAAAATAAAACTCTAAAAATAAAACAAATACAGCTATTTTAGTTGTATTAAATTATCGTGTGGAAACCATGACTCAACAACATCTTAAAAAATTCAAAATAATTCTTTAAAAAATAAAGTATCTATAATAACATATCTTATAACTCATAAAAGGCATGAATTTTTTCGGGCAGGGCCATCTTTTTTAAGAATTAAAACCATTAGTTTAACAAGGATTTTTTAAACATTTAATATGAAGCAGTTATATTTTTATATGGTAGTTTTTGTCATTTTATGTTTGACTGGATTTTCGGGTAAGCATAATCCATCAAAATAATAGAAGGTTGACTAAGTGTAAATTGAGAAGAGGGGACTAGTTTGTTCTACATGGCAGCCTTTGAAATTTTCATGGGAATTAGAAGCAGAACGTAATCTGAATCATCATGGTCAATGTTATAAAAGATATGTATTGAGATATTACCTCTTATTTATATCTATTTTAGCGAGTTTTGATGACACAAAACGTTCATTTCGGAAGTCAAGGTTTTTTCAGGTAAAATTTAATTACATAGCCTGGATAAAGTCAGTTAGGGTTCCTTACAACATAAAACATCTTAAACTAAATTTCACGGGAACTGAATTTCGCTAATTTCGCGGTTTTAGAGGTCTTGCGCGAAATTAAATTCCGGCGAAATGCAAAACTTCTGTCGTCCGCGAAATTTGATTGACGCGAAATTTTTCATTTCAGTCAACAGCGATATTTTCTTTGTAACATATTTCCTATTTGTGCAAATCTGTTTCATTATTTTCTTGCTTAGTTTTCTTATCATATCTTTATATCTATAATGTCACTGTTAATAAGTTTCGTTGTTATACAAGTTCTGAAGATTTGTATGGATTTAGATTTTTTTTCTTTGTCATTCAAAAAGTAATCCAATATATAAGGTCATTCCTCTGTATCTGATGGAAAAGGTAGTTTTCTTGACCCGCGAAATTCAATTCCTTGAAAGTATGCTGAATGCGCGAAAATGATACGCGTGGAAATTTGGCAATTTGCTGAAAAGGTTTTGGCTTTAAAATTAGTACGCGTTAAAGTTTTTACTAAGTTACCTTATTATAGGAAACTAACGAATCACTTTATTAACAACTTGGAAAGTTAACGCGGTTCGTCGAAAATTTGCATTTCGGGAACAAAACTACATTAGGTTGAATGAATTTAACGCGGTGTTAGGAAATAAAGCTTTTGTTCTAATCTTGAAATCCCTTTCAAACCCCTTAATTTCCTGTTAAACATTTTTTTGAGTTTTGCTCCACTATTGCACAAAATCAATGGTACATGAAATTAACAAAGTCAGAACAAAATAAATGTATCACTTATAATGCTCATATAAAATTAACGCGTCATAAAATTAACGTTGATGAGGGGCAATTTCATGATTCTTTAATTTCCTGTAATAAGTTATATGCTACTGTTTTGAACATTGCAAAATGCTTCAGGTCTTTGTGTACAACGTTTTAATTTTGACATTCTGGTCATTAATATACATGCTAAAATGTTTGAAATTTCTTCCGCTAAATGATTTTCAGTAAAAAACCCATCATTTTTTCATAGACATTCAACCAAATCCAAGATACTAAAAGAGGAAGTCATTCATTGGATGTGAAGAAATTACAGAATAAAGATCAATATATACCAATAGGTAAGTCAATACACCAGACATAACCCCTGCTGTCCCAAAGAAATCAGAAGTTACCACATATTGGGTAAAGTATCAATGAAACTTTCTTTTAGTCTTTAACCCTTAGACGCCATGGGACGCGAAAGTGCGTCCAAAATTAGCGAGAATAACCGTTATCGCGTTAAATGCTATAAACTCCAGAACAAATGAAATTCAGCTATCAATATGGAGGCTTTTTCTAAAGAGCATAAAATTATCCATCGAAAATTATTTGTCCTTTCATACCGAACTCGACTATTTTATCTAATTCCAGTGTCCAGAAATTCAAGTTGAAAGTTTGACAAATTTTAAAAAAGTTTTGAAATTTTAGAACTTTTTAAACAAAAACAGCGTAGTCTAAAAGTTATTCTTTAGAATTGATGACAAAGGCTTTTTACGGCCCTACGATAGGTAATCGAAACCAAAAATCGTCTAGCAAATACGAAAAATCACACTATAATTCTCTAAATTATGTTCTTTAAAGCATTTCAAATACCAACATGCGAGCCAAGGTCGACCGTCATTGATATTGATACCAAAGGAACAGTTGCTGACGGCTATACTCTGTATCCTCATTGTATAATGGCGGACCGTTGTGGCGGGTGTTGTCGTGGATCAAACATGGATTGTGTAGCGGAAAAAATCTCAACCAAGTCGGTGTATGTGTATAAAGTAGCAAAAGGACTTTCACCAGGTATCAAGAATTAAATACTGGGATTTGGATTAATTTCGGATTATGCTTTTCAAACAATTTCTTCTTTGAATTTCGAAGTTACAAGCGCGTGTGTCCATTCTCATTCACAAGTCAGGCATTAAAATTTTTTATGAATTAGTAATCCCGGGTGGGTATGATGTACCATTTTTACACCCCTTCCCATAGTACACTGCCGGCGGCGGAACGTCCCACGATTAATTAAGGCCCATGTACTTTATTTAATGAAAAAATATTTTCGTCGGACAAAAGTGACGAAATTGCAATTGTTCAAAAAAACATAATAATTTGAATAAAATCGCACGAATCATAACGTATTCAAAGTTTTTAAAGCAATAAAAATTTTCGATGGACATCATTTTTTTTCCAATGAAAGTGTTTCCTGGGGTTGTTTTAGCGAGATGCGAGATGCCAAACAATGTGAAACAAGAAATCACCCAGAAAATTTATCTATTTATTTTTTAGACAAACTTACGTCCCTACAGAAAGTAGATTACATCAACCATGACAGCTGCAAATGTAAAAGAAAGTTGTATATAAATAATTAGGTGTTTTTAAAAACTTCGGCAAATACTCAAAAGCTTGCACTAGAATATTCGTTCGGTTTACTTCAGTTTTACATCAGCGAAAATGATTCTAAAATAACATTTTCGAAAATTTTCAAATCACCAAACCATCACCGTAATGTCGAAAAATGTTTGCAAAAACTCCTTCTGCAAACATTTTCTTCCTTACAAGTAGCATATACTTTGTTGTCAGAAATTTTCGCGGGCAGAAGCTTTCGCGAATTGATGAATTCCGATGCCTTTAACCCTGATCGCGAAAAAATAAATCGAAAGAAAAAAATTTCACGATTCGTGAAATTCATCATAAAATAAACTTTTGTATGAAACTCAATTCCTGCGGAATATTCCAAATTTTACGGATCGAACGATGTTATTTTTTTGACATGAAAGTATGTGAAATTATCGAAGGAAACATTAGAAAAAAATATAATTCCTAAAATCTGTCTCGTTCTTCTTAAATACCCTATGTACGTAGTTGAAATTCCGTGCGGATTGGATTATTTTAATTGGATAAAATTTCCTAACAACTTTTTTACAAATTTGCCTGGCTTTTGCGTGGATTCCCAAAAGATTTAAAACCTTGAAATTTAATCTGCGCGAAATTTCATCCAAGTGAGGTACCTATTTGGCCAAAAAAACGCCGGTCTAAATACTCGTCGTCAAAATGACGCAATCCTAATTTTTGAAATACTGATTTTGACATCAGAACTTAATGAATTACTGCTTCTGTGTTGTTTCAAAGCCATAAACTTTATACCATTTTTTCGGCCTAAATTTTGGTCGACCGCGAAGAATTTCGTCAATTACAGTCCCCTTTTTTTGGCTTTAAAAGTGAAACACGATTCAAATAATCGCCAAGGTACCCTTGAATTCTAATGATTTGTTTACCTACCAAAAAGGTTACCTAAATCTACTCGTTTATTTATACACTGAGATCGAAGACTATGGTGTATCTAGGGAGATCTCGATATAGTACGGCTTGCTGAGAGTCGTATTATGCTTATATTTTGCGTACTTATTTTCGCGTGTACAAATTTTCGCGAAATTAGATACACGCGAGATGGTTTTACTTAAATTTTTCTAAATACACACGAAAATTAGTACGCTTACGGTACATGTTGTTATCGAGGGACCTTTCACAAATATTGTTTCAATTATTTTCATGGTAAATCGTTTCAGCTTTTCGAGTGATACGATTTCAATTCGTATCAGCGACGTCAGTTAGTTCACATTGAAATCGTATGAATTCGTTTCATATCTTAAAGTTAATCGTATCAATTCGTTTCACCAAAAACATAAATCGTTTAAATAAATGAAAAATCGTTTCAGATAAAAACAAGTTCGTATTGATGAAAAGAGAATTCATTTCACAAATTATCAAATTTGTTTCAATAAACAGAAAAAAATAGTTTCATGTGTGCAGAAATTCTTTTCATATTTTTAGGAATTCGTTACAGGTTTTTAGAATTTTCGTTTCCGTCATTGAAACATTTGATTGAAATCGTTTCGTAAGATTTATGAAATCGTTTCAAATTCGTATCCCCTGAAAAGAAATCTGCATTTGGAAACGAATGCTTACAACGCTGAAACGAAGAAAATCATGCAAAAGTAATCGAGTTAAAAATGACTGCCAATTTGCCTGTCATTTTTATGTTCTCAAACAAATTTAAACCCTTTTATATCTCCATCAAAGTCAATTCATATCTGAATTATTTAAAGGATTAATGAAAAGAATATCCCTGAGAGAGTTTTATCTTTAATATCAGATTGTAAATAGAGCCGAAAGTTGAATATAATGTAAACATTGCAAAACGTATATTGCCATTTAATTTTCTACCCCGTACCCCGGTGCCCAAGATTTTGACAAACAATAAAAAAAAGTCAATGAGTTACCTTCTTTCGTACTTACATTCTCTTTAAAAAAAAAAGAGTAATTTTTTTCTTCATTTGATAAAATCGTCGCCTTCTTGCTCGAAGTCTTCAAATATCACTATACATCTTATACAACAATAAATTCCAGTTATCTATTCCTGTAAAACCTTTTTTATTGCAAATAATATGTCTACTGTATGTAACGAATTCGTCTCCAACAGAACAGAAGAAATGAACTATCATTGTTGTTTGTTTAAGTATTGATGACGTTTGGCCATAAGGCAAGATACTGTATGTAAGGGATAATTCCAACTAATGACGTGCTTCGAAGTTTATTGAAATGAGAAGTGAGTCGTAAAGCATCCATTCATACGATTCATTTTCCTTTGAATTTACCGCCCGGTTTGGCCTTCTTCTTTGCACTGCCTTTCTTATCTTCGCTCTTAAAGAAATAAAGAGAAAAATGCTCTGTTGTTAGGTGAATAAAATTAATATGGAAATGGGGGAAAGAAGAAGTAGGAAAAAGAATTAGAACTTGGGAATAATCAGGAAAACATTACAAGTACCTATTTGGTTAAGTAAGAATAAAGTTTTCGGGGAAAAGATTGTACACGGAGATTGATGTTAGAACTACTGGGTGTCCCAAAAAAATGTAGCCTTTCGTAAAAGTGTCATTAGCAATAGCATAGAAAACTTCAGTTAATCCTTTGTTTTGAGATGCGATGCTGTTGATGAATTCTTATGACATTTTCTACAATAAGCTACATTTTTTTGAAGGAAGAAGAAGCAACTCGGATTAGGAGCACAAGAATTACCCAGAGAAGATTAAGTACCTAACCAAATGAGAATAGGATTTTCAGGAAAGTGTTTGTACGCAGGGAGTTAGGGTTTTGAATTTTCCTTGCCCACTTTAAAACCCGGTAGTTTTGAAGTACTTTATAAATCTTATCCAATGGACATTAAGGAAATCCAAAGCATACCTTTCGTTTAACTGCGGGTTTCGTTGACGGGATAACTTTGAAAAAACTATCCATACGTCCCTGCGTAGATGATTGTTTCGCTTTTAAAATTTTCTTGGTTCCATTTCTGATCCTATCTTCACTGTAAGAGAGAAAAGCAAGAAAATAAATACGACTAAAAATTACCCTTAAGAGAAACTATTTTGGCGATTCGAACAAATTGCCAAACTCGACTTTAACCCAATTTAGCAGGATTTGAATTAGATTTGGAGGTTTAGAAACAAGTTTAAATAGGCGAGAATATATTTTCAGGGGTCACCGATATGTTCTTTAGAAAAGAGGATGAAAAACGTTGATATGTAACAAATTATTCAACTTTTAAGTCATTTTCATGAATGATAAAGATTATATTTTCAGACGGGAAAAGGTTTTGGCCGTTTTCGGCGGTTTTCATTCCATTCAAATTTCTTCCCTTAAGGTAGCCCCTAGTCTTATGAGAATATTGAGTGTGTACAGGAAACCAAATATGGGAGTGAGACTCCCTGCGAAGATCAAGGAGAAACCATCCTACCTGAAACCTTTATCTTTACACATAAACTCCACAAGCTTTTCTTCGTCTGGTTTCACCCACTTTAGCTATGGAAATTAATAAATTCATTACTTTCTCTCGTATATCGTCAAGTACATGGTCATACTACTCTACTGTGATCCCCTATTCTATCCTTACAGAAACACCTGAGTAAATTACAAAAGGAATATCTCACGCGAATAAAGTTTCGCATGGGTCGCGTGGTTTTCGCGGTCTTGACAAAATTTTTATGTTTGGTTTTCAGTTTTATGTGCATTATTTGTAGTTTTCTTTTTACTTCATCATCATCATTAAAATTTCAGATTCTGTATGGATTTTATTTCGCGTTTTTCCGAAGAAAAAAAACGCAAAAACTGAGAAATTTAATACATGCGAAAAACTTAATCCATCAAAATTCAACAAAAATTCATTATCAACACAGAGATAAGTTGAAAAATATAAACTCACATCTATTTTGTCTGCAGGCGTTACGACGGGTTCTATAAAGAGCTGACGAGCTTCCTAAAATACAGAACAAACAAAATACAGAACAAACAAGTTAGACAGAGAGGCCATGTGCTTGTAACTTGTATTAAAACAGATTTTTTTCTCTACGTTTCCCGAAAATTCAAGAGACATTTTCCATCATTCATTCCAAGTGAAACACTTGTGTTATTGGTTTTTATTCTAAGCTTAGTTATCAACGCGGTTAGAAGGCAAAAGGATTAAAACTCGTGTATCGTATACTTAGGATATACTTTGGGACATTCTTTGGTATTCGTGAAAACGCATGTAAAGCGTGTTAGTGAACTTGAAGCGACCGACAATATCCTATATTCATAAAGATATTTATTGACAAAAGAAAGAAGTTTTCTTACTTTAAACAGCCAATCCTCTGGGACTTGATATTTCTAAATTGAAAACAAACAGATATATACATTGGAAGGTCAAGAATTTAAGTGTAAAAGGTATGGGACTTCTGAAAGATTTTTGATTGTTGTGACTTTTTCCGCATTATTTGAAGGGTTAAAATGAGCAGTAACCAACTTAACTTTTTCGTTCACGTGGTAAAATGTGGTCGAATTTATAACATATGAAACTGCTGTTTCCCTTCGAGAACGTCCGCTCTGATGTGTAACAGCTTCAAGGATCTCCGCTTGGAGGTGTGGCCTCCGCTTGGAGGTGTAGCCTATTCAAAGAACCTGTACTTTGAGGTATATCTGTTTAATCTAATGCCCACTTGAGGTATTTCCGCTTGACAGAGATGACTAATTCTAAACTTGGCAAAACATTTATGAAAAAGTTAATCTCACCTTTCCGTCAATGTGCTTCAATACTTCTTCCAAACTTTTGTGTTCCCTGATTAATTTCATAGCAGTAACAGGTCCTACTCCTAAGAGAGCAAAAAAAGAAACGTTTAAAACTTCAACTTTAGACAAAAAATTGAAATTCGAAAAGAAAACAAAGCGAGTAGGACCTTGAGATAGATAGACCGTGGTGATAATTTCAGTAACTTTACAACCATGAATCGGGGGCGGATACAGACTCTTCAAACCACCATGTGAAAATCCCGAACTTTTCCGATTTTCTGATCAAATTTCCCCGATT
>JAUBWS010083565.1:0-12300 GCA_032270445.1 Darlingtonia californica
TTTTTTATAAGAATCCTTTTTATAAGAATCACGAGGCTCAAAATCGTCAAAAAATTAAGAATATCATAAGAATCATGTCCAATAAACTTCAAAAATATTAATCATTGAGGCTGATTTACGTAGGAAAATTTAAGAATCATTTAAGAATATTTGCAGGTCAATTTGGTCGAAATCTTTTATTGGTGGAAGTCTGATTTATGTAACTCTTATAAAAAGGTGTACATACAGCACTACGTTAAACTTGATTTAAATTTCAAAACTACAAGAATAAAAACAAGGCAGACAAGGGGTAATAAGTACTCCAAATATGACATTTTTTTGATTTTTCTTCATTTTTTTTAATGTTTTTTTTGTGATTTTTTGAACAAATTTTGCAATTTCATTTTTCTTTTCAAAGTTGACAGGATTTGTTTGAGTACTTTACCCCTGAAATAATAATTCAACTTGATAAAAACTTTAAAAAACTAACCAATGGTTTACTTTTATACTTGCATTCTTAAAAGGACAAGGAACAATTGTGTCAAGTTTCAAATTAATATTATCATTCTCCGAGAATGATATTCTCTTTATGGAGCGCGCGGGCGAAATATGGTTGTCGCGCGCAAATGGGAATTCTACGAAGGGAACGAAAAGAAACGTTTTCCTCCTTTCCGGGCACAACTCCGGCCGCGAGTTATTTTTTGCCTTAGACTGTTAACTTAGACTATAGAATAGTCTAACGCAACTGATAAGCGTAACAATCACAATTTGGCAGAACTGTCAAATTGTAGACTGGGGTGAGACTTTAACTCAAGACCTATGGATTACCTAGAACCTTACCGCTGCTTTACCAACTGTGCTACCCAGCCCATCTTTAAAAGAAAAAATAGCTATTTATTAGAATAAAAATGATGTATAGTTTGGTAATAGCCGAGAAGTCAAAATGAAAATTTGCCGAATCCAAGATAAGATGATGCTGCTTCGCATGACTCTGCAAAACACAGGTTTCTTAACAAAGTTTAATTTTGGAAAGGTCGGCGAATGAGATTAAAATATGATAAGACAGATTAATTCAACTTTTTTGAAATCTCCAGGATACTTCATAAAGCAACATTAATCGACCCAACTAAGAAACTTAAAAATCCAATCCAACACCATATTTGCCATTGAAAAACTCTGCAAACCTTCTACAGTGAACCTCAATATATTAATGCATCAATTTTTAATGATCGACTAGCACATTTCAAAACAATATAAATGACCTGTTCTTAATTAAAAACCATAAAATCTTATAAATTGGGGGTAGCGATATACTTCAGGAGAAAAATTATTTCCGCAAATTTAGGTGAATTTCGCAAATTTTGGTCCGATTCCCGAAATTAACTCCTCGCGAAAACAAAGATTTTTGAAAGTTTTATCAATATGGCATAAAGACATAATTTGGTCAAAAATATGTGAATTCGCAAAAAAAAAAATCCAAGCGAAATTGTTTCTCGTTAAGGTAGCTTTTATTGCCTTTTTTATCAGCTTAAATGTTTTAACATTGATGTTGGGAATAAAGAAACTTTTTTTATCTCCAATGACATGTTTCTTTATAAAAACAAATAATATAAGAGCGTAAGGCTTCAAATCGCAAAAAGTTTATAACCTGCTAAGAACACTTTAACTCTTTAAAAGTCTTTAACTCTATTCAGTATGGGCTTTTTGAGGCTCTCTAAATATATGGGGAGGGGGGGGGGATATGGTCCCCCCTAATTATCTTGACAACTAAGCATGCTGCAGTCACCAAATTTGGTAAAAAGGTACCACTCCATATAATAATAGCAAGAGAATCATTTTAAATTCAAAATGACTACCATTGTTGTTCGATGATGTCATCACAAGGCGCCAAAACGGTAAAAATGTATACATAACTTTGGAAAGCTGTATCTGCTGATCGAAAAGAGATATTTCGGTTCCATTTTGGTTTTTCAACAGCTAAAAGGATTCTCTTTCGCAAATAAGACATCAGACCGTCCTGAACCCAGTATAGCGCGCCAAAATTGTCAAAAATATATTTTTCTTATTCTATGCGCCATTTTGAATTTGTGACGTCATTAAAATTTTTGCTGATGTCAACTAATTTAGTTTGTTAATGTTAGTACGTGTACAAAGTTTCATTATGATATAATTTCTCTATCAAAAGTTATTTCATTTCAAAAATTTCAATGTTTTATATTGAAAACACTTACAATTTTCTACCTTACAACCTCATTTTGAGCATACTTATTCAATTACGTTATGTATGATTCTAAATTTTGGAAAAAATATGTGAAATAGATAAATATTACTTTTCAGAAAATTTCAAAAGGTTATGTTAACTATTTCGGAAGAGATTTGACAAAGTATGACTGGGGGGACCAATGGGTCCCCCCCCCCCCCCCCATACCGAATAGGGTTAAAAAGGTTATTTCTTAAGAAACCTTTAAATTCCAATGATTTTAAACTGTTTTCACAGCGTGAAAAATGTCCGAATACATGTCCCGTATATTACCATATACGGACTAATCTCTTCCATATATGGAATTTAATGCTGTGTTTTGGTATGTTTAAGAACAATTTCAGAACATTTTTAGTTTAACATTCTTAAAAATGAAAAACGTTTGAATGTCCTTTTAACTTATTTACCACTAAAAATTGATTCTCTACTGGTCACGAGAAATTTTTCTCCCTAGTAAAATTATTTTTAGCCTAATAAGTGGATATTTAGAAATCCTGAAATTTTCCTATTAAAGGTGTAACGATCTTTATCTGAGCTTAAAATTTAAACTCTGATAGTATTTTTGCGACTCACACTGTACTGCGTCTGGCTTTTATAAACACGTATATATACTCTTTTGAAATTGTTTTTTTTTTGGAAGCACCTTGATGGTAGTGCTTTTTTCAACACATAATCCTCCGCTTTCTATTTGTTTTTGTTGTTTTAAAGTTTCGATGCCACTTCAAACAACTTATGCCTCGAGCTTGTCTTATCAATCAATATTGATTTATTTAGAACCTCAACTTCATCTCCAAGCAACTTCAGTGATTTAGAACTTATACTCTTACTGCTGAAAAATTCTATTATTGTTTTGAAAAATGGTCTCGGCACGAGTTTGAGGGAATCATTTCTACAAAAGCTAAAAAAAAGCGTGGTTCTTCGTCAGTCCTCCAATTTGGAAGATTAGCTCAAGGTGACAACAACTACTCTAATCAAGGTAGGTTAATTTGTCTAATGGGTCAATGTACAAGAGCAAAGGGTGGACTCACCCTACATGAGTAAATTGCTTTTGAATTTATTGTTCGTTTTTGATAAAATTTGTGACTTTTCCTAAAATTTATTAAGAAATAGTTTTGTCAATTTTTGTTTTAAACAATATGGTGGTCGTGTGACGTCACCAATTTGAAATACAATTAACTTGACTAAAATGTACAGACAAGTTATTAAAGATTAAAAGTGACATTTCGAAAAAACTTCTCAATATTTTTAAAATTCAATTATAAATACTTCTAAATACGGAAAAATCAAAAGAAAACCTTTTCAGGACGTTACACGGTCTTACTTTGAAAATTCGCATTTGCATAAATTTCAAGATTTGTTACAATTTTGATGACGTCAGCTAAATTAGTAGCCATTTTTTATTTTTTTTATTTGTTTATTAGATGTTGATGAATGTGTGTTCGAAGTTTCAATTAAATAGCATCATTATCGAAGATTTTATCAAGAGCGGGGAGGGGGGGGGGGGGGGGTCCATTTTAATTAATTAATTCGAAAAAAGCCAAACCCCAAGAGTTAAATAGCTATAGTTAATCAACCTCGCTCCCTGGACTTCTTTTTTCTTTTTGATATGCTGATGACGAGAAGAAAAGCCCTGGGACAGTAAACCTACGTTATTCATGCTTTTATCATAAAAGTTGATATAAAACATGTCAAGCAGCATGTTTGGTAATTCTACAATAAGGAACAACAAGAGGACAAGATGTCAAGCATGTAAACTGAGTGATACTCATCCGGTTTGCATAAATAATCTAATAAAACGATGTTCACATTTTTACATGGTACATTTACGTGGTTATACATAAATTATATGCACTAATTTCACCAAGATTTTTGGTAATGCGTGAAGTAATGCCCAACAGTCTCCTCTAAAACGCTTTCTAAACATAAAGAAATTCGTAAAAAGGCCGTAGGAACGAGGTTGAAAGTTAATCGGCTTTAGCTCATTACATTGAGAATGTATAATGGAAGGACTCGAAACAAAATTTTTACATTAAAGAAACAATGTAAAGTAATAAACCTATTTAGAAATCGGCGTCATTTTAAGGATTACTTTTGATGACATGGAAGCAATTAGATAGACTCTATACAGCGCAAAAAAGCCTACCGAGATTTTGATGATTTTTAGCTTAAAAAATATATGGTTAAAGAAATAAGTTTTATACAGTTTGATAGCAAATTTTTCAAGCTTTCTAAAAATATATGTTACGCAATTCTAAGATCAATATTTAAACATTGAAATTTAAAGATCAATTAAAAAGTACAGTGTGTCCTGAAAAAAACGGAACCCATACTTTAAGCAACTATATATTTTGAAATTCATAGCTAAAAGATGCGATTTTTATACCAGAAGGAAGAAAATTTTATGTTTTGATCAAACATATTATTCTTAACTTTATATAAAAAATATTTGGACCAGTATTAGAATTCTGAGCATGAGACCTTCCAATTAAATACATAAACGATCAATTAAGAGAAAGTTGTTAGAAGATTAATGACCCGGTAATTACAAAAATTAATTAAATCGCAACTGTAAACAGAACGCTAAAAATCATTTTTTTTAAATTAAGAAAATTCTAAACAAGAAATTGTTTAAATAAAACTTACCATTTTAACTTGCGTTGAAAGTTTTTCAGTACACCAATCATAGAATTATCATTTATTTGTGCTCTGTTATGTGTCAGAGCCTTGTATAACGCATCATTAACTTGTATTGAAAATACTTTTTAATTGATCTTTAAATTTTAATGATCTGAAATTTAAAATAAAAACTTTGTTTTCTCTCAAAATATTGATTCTGGAATTGCGTAACATATATTTTTAGAAAGCTTGAAAAATTTGCTATCAAACTGTCTAAAAATTACTTCTCTAACCATAATATTTTTTAAGCTAGAAATCACCAAAGTCTTGGTAGGCTTTTTTGCGCGCCACCCTGTAATGCCTATAATTTGTTGACGGAAAATATGTCAAATTTGAAAAGTCTTCAAACAAACACATAAAGTGGAATAGTATTCCCTTTGCCATTCAGTTTTTTATTGTTTTGTGGGTACTTGGAAGGTGTTAAATAGAATCGCATATTTTGATTGGCTGTAGGTTTACAATACAAGTGCGTGCAAGAATAGATATCAAATCTAGTTACAAAAGAACATCAGTTCAACATTCATCAATTTTTGATTACATTGTTCGCATGCATGAAAAGATTTGAACAATGTCACATGAAGGGAAAACAATCTGTGTTTTGTGTTTTTCAGTAATACCGCATTACCTCCACGTTTTTTCATGTCTGCATTAATAATTTACAAAGTTACATGACTGTGCAGAAGGTGATAGGGCCTGCAAGAAAGTTTTAGCGCGTATGCGCAGTAGCAAAAGCGGGCATGACTATGAAGTAGCATGCGCATTACAACCTCGTACCCTTCTTCCTTTTGCTTTAGCAAAACGTCATTATTCCTGTTAAACCGAGACAAGGCATAAAGTGACGCTAAAGCTATTTTGATCGTTATAACATTTCAATATTTATTTAAGATTAAACAGCACCAAAGTCTATTTCAAATTAATGCACTTGGTACATTTTGACTGATTCCTGCCGATCTACTTAACGGATTTGTTGATATTTTTTTATTGTAGAATGAATTTGACACAAGGCCTTGCGTGCCTATTATTCACCTTCTTGTTTTTTGGCGTTCAAGATACTGTAAGTGGACCTTTATCCGATGAACTCATCATTTTCTACTTTTTTAGTGTTTTACAATATGACATACATAACTAGCTGTCTTGAATTGGCCAAAGAAAATATTTTCTCAAAAAGTCTACAATTTTAATGCATTTAACGTAAGAAGCATTTTATAAAAACAGTGACAGTAAAACTCAGACGTTGTTTTGGAAACAGTAGCTATATTGTTTTAAACAATAGGACATACGCTGAAATCTATTGCAATTAAATAGAAATGTACTCCTCCATAGACGTTTTTCATGATTTTGAGAGGCAAACAAGTGAATTATGGATAGCTTTATGCCCCCTTTTCTCGTAGACCGTCACATATACTTCACAGTGAAAATGAATACTTTCATGAAAAATCGTACTAGGATCATTTATCAAGATGTTTGAAGTAACGTCATTGCATTTGGTAGAATGTGTGACAGTGTGAGTTGATAGAATGATACAATCCTAGACGAAACAGGTGGCAAAAATTACGGAATGTAAAGTAATTGGTTGCTCTTTCCTTTGTTTTCGAATATTTTGAAATGTTTTAAAATCGTTATGAGTTCAAATTGGTGTTTATGTATTCAGTTGATTAACGTTAAATTCGAGAAACAAGGAATTGAAATGTTTTGTCCAAAATATAGCTCCATCGTCTACGTTAATAGATTTACGTTATATAAATAGCTTGTTGTTTGAAAAATAAGCCAAAACCATATGTAAAACTTACAATTAATGATAAAATTACCATTTCAGCAAATATCTTAATCTTTCCATAATAGATCACTTAGTGCGCAAAAGTAAATTTATATTCAATTGAAAAGTCACGCAGATATCTTTTAGACTAAAACCTGAGAATAAATGTAAAGTACGTAGAACTAGAATCTCAGACACTTAAGGGACATCATTAGGAGAACCAGAGTAGAAGTTCAGATAGATATTGCAAAACCACTTTAATGACATACCAACCAAATGACTGAAGAACAGACAGTAACAGACAAGGTAACAGGGACTGCAAGCTGGTAAACAAACGACAGACCTCCCAACATTACAACAACACATCTCCAACAAACAAGAAACAGGAATCAGCATCGTACCTGACAATGACAATGGACGAGCGTACTTTTACGAAATCCAACAATGGGCTTTTCCAGAAAAAATCTGTTCATCCTATGTTGAGGATATAGACTTACACGCAAAATATCAAGACCCCAGGATGTCCAAAAATAGCACTGGATTTGTCATATTTATACATTGAGATCCCTTGGACATCCACTTTTTTGTCAATTTTTGCAGGTGAGACTCCCTGAAAATCCGCTTTTCTGCAAAGCATAACCCCCTGGACGTCCACAATTTGTGACAGTGAGACCCCCTGGACGTCCGATATCCTCAACATAGGGTATACAGTTTTAGTTTTTTTCTGGAAAAGCCCAATGTCAAAAATGTGAACCTTTATGTATTCTAGAAAGAACAGAGGATATTACCAGATTGGCTAAAGGTAGGCGACAGAATCACACAATCATATATTGATCAATTGATGGAGTTTGTCTACGACTTTGTCTACCAAAGAAGAAGATGCGAGACACCAAAGAAAAGAGATTCTTCAGAGATTCCTAAACAATGACCTTTTATACCACCATGGACTAGGACAAAAAAACAACAATATCATAAATAATAAATGATAATTATAAAAAACACACGTTATTCATTACAACCTGTAATGTATTGAAATAACTCGATATCATCAAAAGCCTTTTGATGAATAGGTTAAAGAATGAAAGGGCTCTTTCGGTTTTAGATGACTAGCGACAATGATGATGATAGTCCCTCTGCGATATCGACGGAATGGGCCTATCCTACGTTCGCGACACAATTGGACCTTGGTATATAGCAAGTCTATCATCTACACGGGAGAGCAATTTCACTTTCGCAGGCGTAGACTTTTAACGATATCCTTACATACCGTAGTGTCAGCCTACCTCGTGAAACACGAGCCATGTAGAATTTAACAGCACGGCAATTTTCGCCACCGATAGTTTCATGGTGTGGGGCTCGAACTGGGAACCTTCCGATTCGCAACTGCGACCTTTAACCACTCGGCCACGGCTCCACTAACGACTAGCGACAATATTTGGGTTTTAACATTTCCTTTCTTGAACTATTCGAAACAAGCACAGCGTGAAATTCTACTGAATACGGTCTCGTATACTACCGTATATTTTACTAATTTCTTCCATATATGGTAGAATTCAGTACGGAAATATACGGAACCCGTATTTAGACGTTTTCCACGCTGTGAAGGGCAATCGACTTTTGTTTAAATGGAACATAAGAAAGAAAGAAAAATATTAATGCCTTGGAAACGTTTTTTAATAACTTTTTATAGGCTAATTTTTAGCGCTGAAATTTTGCGAATTTCTGGGAAATTTATTTGCAAAAGTTTTGATGAAAACATTTTTATGAAATATTATGTCAATATGATCAAAAGATTGGCAAGTGGTGTCCAAAATGTCAGAATGTTTTTTTGTTTCAATCTTTTTGAATCGGAATTCAAAAAATAACAATAACATGGCAATAGTTACCATAACAACTAGCTGATATCAGAATTTTTTAGATGCTGATTTTTAGTACATTTTATGCGGAGAAATATCTTAATTTTTTAGTTTTTATTTTCAATTTTTTTAAGATAAGCGACAAAAGATTTCGTAGGTAACTCATGAAAATCTTGTCCTGTCGACATATAGCACGCTAAAAATACAAAAATTCTTTCTTTAGTAAAAAGTTAAGGCGCCCTTTCGAAAATATGACGTAATCATAAAATTGATTGGCTTCAACAAGTACTTATTAATTGCCCTGCAGGGAGCGTAGCGAGTAAGGGGCTTTTGTTGCTTCACGTTAGCGGATGGTTCGCTGAAAAAAATCGTCATCTTTATTATTTTAATAACAGGGTATCCGTATTATTTAACAGGGTATCCGTATTTTGTCTAGCCCATTACTGGATAAGAAAATTTAATGGAGAGCTTGACAGTGATGAGTGTAATTAAGGCTAAAGCCTGCAGCGGGGCATTTTAGCGTGAGCTACTGACTAGTATAATAAGTAATCTGTAAAAGTTTTAAAGTTGCAACGTTTTTCTATTAATAGTTCTCATAATTTTAATTTTCGTGTCACTTACACAAAAATAGGCTGAGAATCAACACCTACTCTTCTCATTTTTAGCATAATAAGCCAAGTAATAAGTCTTCAGATCCGAAACTATCAGAAACTGTGTAAAGATAAATTTCATTTGTTGTTAAAAAATATGGGATACATAGCTTCTTCAGTAAAATAGTCATTTAAGATCAAGTTGCATAAGCGCCCGTTACTGAATGTAGAGGAAGTGGTCGCTTATTTAAAGATTGCCGTCGAAAAAAAAAAACCGAAAGGGTGGAGGAATCGATCTATCCCCCGATATAAAATAGGATTTAGACTCTAATTGTTTTACTATGAGTCTTTCTCACGAGTGTATAGTTCAGGCGAATGGCAGAGGTGCGTGGAACCCTCAGGGGAATGTTTAGGGGGCGGCTCCTTTAGTTAGTTTAACTTAAGTATTCCCTGGTTAAGGATCCAAATAATACATAACACGTTGATTTTTTATCGTTATACATTTGCCCTTAATACTACTACTAAAATGTTATTATTATATTTCGTTAACGATTCTCATATGTAAATAAAGCTAGTTTAAAAGTGTTGGGGGCCCTTGAGAAATTTCATGCTGGGGTTCTTAGGAACCGTACTTCATCCCCCCTGTCTGTTATGCGCCTGGTGTTGGTCAATACGGAAGTGTTTACATGAACAAGTGCATAACATGCAAACAAACACGTGATTATACATAATAAGAAAGCGTGCGCAAAATATTGTTACAGAGCGGTATTTTCGTCATTTAATTGTTAATTGTCCCAAATCAATGCACGGAAGAACTTCTGTTACGTCAAATCGGCCCAATCGTTCCCCAAAGAATCTTCGCAGACTTTTCAAAGACAAATTTCAAATTGCGTTTAAAATATAAGATTGTTCAAAATTTATTCCAAAAATCTGACGAATTCAGATGAGATCGTCCAAAATTGTTCAAAATCGCTCCAAACTGTTGTCGTCTTTACATAAAATCACTCAAAAATCGTTCCATTTAACTCTACTTAGGCTGGGCTTTTTTGTTTTTGGCACGGCTTGGTCGTCTAGTAGGCTTGCGGTTAATATCTCAGGATAGGCTTATGATAGAAAATTGAAATTTGGTATGGAGTTAGTCCTCAATAAAAGTAGCGCAAAATTCACCTTTAGAATTTATGGTTGCTATGGTTCATGACGTCATCACGTAAAGCAAAACATTGAAACATTGAACTTCTGAAATAGAAGACATTTTTCAAATTGGCTTTTCTAGAAAAAATCTGTTCACCCTATCCGAAAGCGAAAAGCAGAGGCGTAGTCACCAATTTTCATATGGAGGGGTGAAATCGAAAAATTGTGGACCTTTTTCCGCTAAAATGTTTTTTCCGTAAAAGAAGGCCTATACGATTTTCTGTAAATGGTGTAAAAGGAAGGAGTAAATGGTAAAGACAGTATTTTTATGCTACTAAATGTAAACTTAATAAAAGGTGGCTTTAGTAAAAAAGTAGACCTTTTTTATGTCAATATTTTTTTCAGGGGGTTTAACCCTTTTATAGCCTTGGTTGGGTGGGGGGTCAAAATATTTTATATAATTGGAATTATACTAGTACTATAAATTTGAAATTTTTCGGCAATTGAAAAAAAATTATCAGACACGTTTCCTGAAAATTTGAAGTCATTATCTCAATTATGTCGTTAATTTTACGCAATTATGTAACACAAAGTGTCAACTTACAAACTTTTACAATATAAAATGGTCAAAACTTCAACTAATAATAATATTTGATGGGAAAACGACATTAAGTTGTAATATTCACAGGTTATTCAATGCATTAAAAGAATCGTATGCTGATTGCAGCCTGTTGGCTGCTTTCGGCTTCAGTCTTACCAAATCGAAGCATCATAATTCAACAAGCCTCGTTAAACATCAAAATGTGGTCAATAATGTTTCACCTGTTATTGCCTCTTTTTTAGGCAAATAACCAAAGTATAATTTTAAAGATATTTTCTCCCTATATGAGTTTAATTAATAGTCGCGGCTACCATAACTTAATTTGATTGAAAAACCTGGCGATATAAACTAAACCTAAACTAGGGCCGGACATGGTTTATCAAATTTCTATGAATGACGAATTAAACTTCTTAAATTTGTGCATTTCTAATTATGTTGTGAATTTCTATCATGATATCTATTATTAACCAGTAATTCTATCACTGGCTTTAATAACCGTCATTCTTGTTCTTTTAATCACAGTTTTTGTGATTTTATAACTTGCCAAATTTCATATGCAGATTCAGAGGTTAAGCCTTGCGGTTGGAGAAAATGTCTTAAGGTTGTGCACCTAAAAAACCACGTTAGTGGACCCGTAAAAATCTATAGAAAAAATACGACTCGCAAGTTTTGGTAGGCATATAATTGAAGTTGGACGACAAATAATTTAACAAATGAATGTGTTTCATTTCCTTGTGGATACACTTTTTGAGAACGGCTTTATAAGAACAATGAGATTCGAAAGAAAACATAAGAAAAACAATATGCTGAAGTTATTTAAATCTTGACATCTTTTAAACTTGTAAACACTTAAAACAAGCACCCTAAAATCTACATGTTTGTCTACATTAATACAAAAATGCTTTGTCAAAATGTGAAAGACAGTTTTAGAAAAACCTCTCTAAAACTAACTGTAAAATTGGAGGGGATGGTTTCAGTCTTTTCAGTCATTTTGCTTTTTTAAGAAATTATTCAAAAAATTTCTACACTGCAACTGAGTATATAAAAAGAGCTATGCACTCGCACAATTTATGACACACAAGAAAGCAGCGAAATATATTGGAAAATTAAAACAACATCATAAACTTGATTTACACAACAAAGCAAAGTTTACTGCTTTAAAAATAGTAAGATGAAAAAATCATAGATAATAACAAACGTAACAATAACAAAAACAGGGGGAGAAATTTGTCAGAAAACTGGGAATTTAACTTGCTGGATTGGCTATGCATACAAATTTAATTTGACAGATATGGGAACAAAATTAATTTTTTTTCAACAAACAATTGTTTTTTAATCAAGCATTATCTGATCAGACAAAACATGACAAGAAGGATTATGAAATTCATGTGTTTCACTGATAACAAAAGTTTTTGATCACAGCACTTGGGAGGCAAGTTCATGATTTATGG
>JAUBWS010083587.1:0-11100 GCA_032270445.1 Darlingtonia californica
AGAATACGACGAGATTTGATTTATTTCTTGATTTCCTGGATAAAAAAAACATATATTTTGTGCTTTGGGCTGCTTGATTTTTACTTTCTTGGAGAAAAATGTTATTTTCCTAGATTCTTCGTGGAGTTCTGAGACCATTTGGCTTTGGCTAGATTCTGTATCAAGGTGACCTTGCTGGCAAAAAAGAACAGATATTTTTGCATTTTGGGTTCGTTGGATGCTTCTGAAAAAAGCTCCAATTTTTACACTATTTATAACTTATTGATCGTCAAGGTTCGACTACGGTACTCATGCTTTGTGTTTAAATTTGAATTAATTGCTTTGATCATTAGTGCTCCAAGTGTCATTAAAGATGCAATTGCTCTTTTTGACACTGATTTTATTGTGATGTTCTCCATTGTTAATGACACGTTACACGACTTTAAACGAGCTCCAACATGACCACTTCTCTGATGCTCTTTTAACCTTGTAGCCAAATGTCGGCTTGTTTGACCCACATAACACGCATTGCAGCGTGAACAATTGATTTGGTATACTACTCGGCTTTTTAAGGACATTTTAATGAGTGCCTTTAATGATGAAAGAACTGTTTTTAAGTCAGTGTTTTTTTTCAAGTGGGCAAAAAGTGTCTTTTTTCACACTTTAAAAAAAAGACAATTCTAATGACAAATTATTCCTACTGAGAATAAAATCAAAATTCCTTCTTATTGAAGAAAGATTCAATATTCCATTTTAAACTTTAATCGTGTTAATTACTTTGCATGGGGCGTCGATTCGTCTCTGTGCCTTTTCAAATTTTTCTGTAATATTCCCTCAATATTGAATGAATATCAACTTCTACAACTTCGTTTTCAGGACTAGCAGTTTGAATTTCACACGAAACAATTTTCTCCAACGATTGTTTCACGACCGGTTCATAAAAACTAGGTGGAAATTGGTTGAATTGTTCTTACGCATTGTACACTACGTTGAAAATTCTACACCAAATGTTACCGTGAATTAAAAGTTGTATTTGTTGTATATTTCTCGTAAATGAGAGATTTCTTGTTTGGGAAGGTGTCATGTCGCACCAGGTATTGCTGCAGATAAAATTGTTTGTTCATCCTCCGCAAAGCCATGTTACACATCTCATTCGCTTTATTAGTTATGTTTTATCTCTAGTATTTATCTTCTGGTTACTACGCGACTCATAGTTGTAAAACATGAACCAAATACTAAAGTTGGGGAAAACAATTGAGCACACAATAATTGTGGTGAAATTTTGCGATATTTACTATCATTTTCTAACCTAGAATGAAATTGAAATAATGTTGTAATTAACAATAATTTGATTTCATCATGTGCAAGCAAAGCAAACTTGTCCCGGATAAACTAAAGACACACACTTTATGGAAACAAATTTCGCAAGAATTAAATTGTGCGAGAATAAATTTCGCAATTTCGCGAATGGAAATTTACTTGAATGAATTTTTTTGTAGTAAATGTTTAATGTTAAAAATGTTACTTTAAGCTCAATAATTGCAACATTAGTTAAAATCGAAAATATAATCAAAAGCAGTTCATTCTTCCCAATCAGAATCCTTCCTCAGAGTCCTGTCCCTCTCATTCAGGTATACGAATTTTCTGAGCCAGGAAAACTTTCGGTAATTTGAAAGTGGATTATTTATCAATCATTGGAACTATCTTAATATTGACGAAATAATCCACACAAAGGAAGACTTTTTGAACCAATTCTTGATAGCTTCAGAAGTGAAGCAGCTGATATCTTATTCTTCCCATTTGAATACAACAGACCTAAGATATTTAAAAAATGTCTGCTCCGGTGTCAAAAAAGTATTTACTAGTTTTTTTGTCAATGGAAATTTTATTTAAAGCTTCTGACATAATTCAGGCGGTCGATGATTAAAATTATTCTTTAGAAAATATAGTATTATCGTGTGAGCATTTACTTTTGCAATATCTCAAAAACATTCAAAAAAAATATTAACAATTTGCGAGATTAAAATTTCGCGAATTGTTCAAGGAAATGACGCATTCCCTTAAGGTAGTATGAAAAAAGAATCCAGAAGAAGAGTGCTTCTCCTTCGTAAAGATTGGCCCCCGTGCTCCTAGGTACTTACAGTGGCGGTTTTAAGACTGGTCAAACGGAAATGTGTATAAGTGTTTGGAAGAACGACAAATCGAGACATTATTTTGCTTGCTTAATCAAATACTTGTAACAAGCGTTTACTATAGAAAAATCGAATAATGCGAAATAGGACCTTTCTCTATGTGCAAGACCACAGAAACACACGTTAGATTAGTATGTTGGTTTAGGGTCTCCGATTTTGTTTGGTCCATCCGGGCATCAAGAAGTCAACTGAAAACTCCCACTTGTTGCTTACCTAAGAACATCAGTTCATAAAGGGATTGTCATGTACGACTGAAACGACTAAGAATAACTTATACATTTTATGGTGTGTAGGCCCTCTAATATCTTGTAATACTCCTTTCAGTGGGGGAAACGTAACCATAGGAGCGTGGATTTATCTCCTTTTGAACATTTGAGTTATAGATATGGTATAGTAAAAATGTCTCAAAGAAAACTAGACGACAAAACTTTCTTTCAGAATGTATACAAACCGATTCGCGCTTCGACGTTCTCAGAACATTTTGAAATTAATAAAACTCTGTCGTACATCAAAAACCAGGTAAGATCTGTATTTTTGATTCATTGATATATTTATGGAAAGGTCTACTGGTCTATCCTTCGCGAGAAATGAAATCAAAGCACTTATACCTAGATATCATAGTTAAAGTCGCCAGTAGCCCTTGCTAACACATACATGGGAGCCGTTGTGGAATTTACAGCACGGCAATTTTCTGCCATCGATAGCTTCGTGACAGGGGTTGCATGAATGGATGAATGGTTTGATTATTTATCAGGATAGCCTCTTCAGTTCTTCATGAACTTTTATGAACCTGACTTCCCAGACACATCTCAATGCACCATGCAGAATCATCCGTGATTTTCGCGAATTTCGTTATCGAAAGCCTCAAAAGAGATTTCAAATCGAAACTCCCGTTAGGCGTCCAGCGCCTTAACCACTCGGCCCGGAAAACCGGGTCAACCTGCGGTTCATGCGGTAGCCATATTCCTTGCCTCTACAAAGTTAGTTCGACGAAGGATTTCGTGCACCGAAACTTTTAAGCGCCCAAGAAATATCAAAGATACCAAGATTCGCGTCTTTATTTTACAGTATACTCTCGAGAAGTGGGATCCTGGAAAGGAGGGACTTATCACAATAGTAACGTTCGCTGATAGGACTGCTAGTTACGGTCCCTTCAGATAATAACTG
The DNA here is from genome assembly GCA_032270445.1 of Darlingtonia californica. Lineage (NCBI taxonomy): Eukaryota > Viridiplantae > Streptophyta > Magnoliopsida > Ericales > Sarraceniaceae > Darlingtonia > Darlingtonia californica. The sequence continues at coordinate 3,339 of JAUBWS010083587.1, forward strand.
TTTTGGCGTCTATAGTCTATAACTTGGGGGTACAATGACTACATAAACATAGGAAGAAAGCACCAAAAATACGTTATTTGTTTGCTCTGTAAGTTCGATAACCTAATAAAAAAAATATAACAACATAAACAAGATACTAGCTAATCAAATAAAATAGAATATATATAAGCCAGCATACTTTTCATCGTCACTGTAACGTTCTTTTCTGGATTCTAAGGCTTTGTGTAACTGTACTAGCAACTTTTTGTCGACTAATGAACCGGTTGCCGATATGCGTTCCGGACGAAGTTCAAAGCAATAACTCATACAAAACACTTCGGATGACTGAGCCATTTACTTAATGGGAAATTTTTTATTCATTCACTTTATTATGTTCATTTAATCCCTTCAGTGTCTATGCTTTACTTATGTAATGTTTCATAACGTTTATAACTAAAAGCTTAGTCGGACATGAGTTCTGTCTGATCAGGTGTATATTATATATCAACATATTGTTTGTAGCATGTTACATTATTTGTATTAAACAGACCCTGGCATTGATTATAAGTCAGGCACATATTCATTCATGTTGCGTTTGCTACAAACAAGTGTCAAAATATTTACGTTTTGTTAATGGAAACCTTTATTTTTGTGACGTTTTTGATGTGAGTATGAATAAGAATTATTGTATTCCACATGTATTATTTATTTAATGTTTTGATTCTTCATACTGAATAGAGTTTTAAATATTTTAAGGGGATGACCGCATGGCACCCTACTTCATCCCGCGTTCGCGAATTCTGAATAATTAATTTTATGTTGCGGGACAGAGGATAGTTTCATTCAAAATTTCTACAGTGAATAATTATTGGTATATACAAATCAAATATAGTTCAGTTTATATGTTATGGATAATGTTGGAGAATTTGGTTTCGTTTAAGGTGAAGTTTGCACATGTTTAACATCATGAAAGGTTTTCGTGTTAAGAGTAGGTGTCATTTAAATAATCTGTATTATCATATCAATATTTTTTAAACATTGTCGAAGTAGCTGAGAATTTTAGTAAAAAGACCAGTAATGTGCAACCTTGAAGTTTCAATTCTTACTTCTTGACATACCCCTGCAGTGCCTTTCGCTCAGATCCACTCTAGTGAGTACGCAAACGAAAAAAGCCTAAAAATGGCCTTTTTTAATCATTATCTGTATAATGGGATCGCGCATCACTTATATCTTTTGAATTTAAATAGTTACGTGCATAGTTTTGTAAACTTTGCAAGAATATTGGCAAGTTTCTGTTCATTCAATTGGTGAGAAATACCCCTCAATAAATTGGGTTTGGGTCAGAGAAGAAATTTTCCATTATAAGTACGATAAGGTTCAGTTCAGTGCCACGAGATAGATTACATTTAGTTTTATTATACCCCAAAATTTTATAACCCAATCACGTTTGGGCAAGTAGAAATTTATGCTTTCACAAAATTCATTAAGTACCTTTCTACAATTTGAAGTGTAAACAGATTTTACTTTTAGGGAACAGCCTTATATTTTAAGGACCTATAATTAATTGCTAACAAAAGCAGTTTGGAAAGAGGCGATCATAAAAATTCACTAGTTGTTACTACATTTATTTTTACCTCGTTGGTTCTACATATAGCTAATTTCATATCAGTTTTGGTATGTTCAAAAAAGAAAAAAAAAACCCTGTAAGAACCCTGACAATAACCGTGCAACAGATTTCAACATCAAAGGAAATCGAAGTCATCAAATTAGCCAAACATAATCCCAAAACAATAATTTAAAACACTAACGTTAAACTATCACACCCTCAACATGCCCTTTTTTAGCAGAAAAGTGCGTCCGACTTTCGGACTCTGCCCTCCTACTTTTCTCAAATAGAAAGTTTCATTTTATCTAAAACTCTTAAAACTGGCACCTACGAAGTGCCCTTTTACTTCTGAAAAATGCCTTTCTTTCTGTTAACCGACGCTGCCTTTGTTTTCTAAAATAGGGCCTGCTCAAATAAAACCTTTCCTTAAAATTTTCAGTTGGTTGAAACAAAGGATTTAACGGTTTTGGTTATGAGGTACTAGTATTTGCTTTCCTTCTCTCTTAGGTTATCAAATTCGTCAATTCAGATCGGCATTTTCACATGAAAAATTGTTGGGTTTTTGGTAATGATCTCCATGGGTGCCATTAAAAATTCACCACGCCCAAGCACTTTGAACTGGGAAAGCAAAAAGGATGTTGGATCAGGTACAGCTAACCATTTTCACGTCAACAAAGTTACGTTTTTAAGTACCAGGAAAAGATATACACTTTTGACGAACCTACTTAACCTTTACAGTATTCCCCTTGGGGGTATTTAGAGGTTCATTTATCTGAGCTTTGGTGCTCTTTATTACCATTTTATAATGATCTTGGAGCTAAGAGATATATGTGACAGCGAGCAATAGCTTCCATGCATTGGATATCTGATTCAAAAGTTATTTGGAAAAAGGGGATGCCCAAGCGTACTAAAGGTTAATCTACACGTTTCAGCTGTGCAGAATTCTGTACGCAATTTGAGCATTTAGTACCTGGACAAAAAACAGCAAGAAAGTCAAAAACGAATCCAAATAAAAAAGAGTAACATGGCCTGATCATAGTATCAACTCTATGGTAAATTTACAGGGGACAAAGGATCGATCTGCCTCAAACTGGTCCATTAGAACTTTAAAACTATAACATCTAGTCCATTTACGAGAAAAAATCCATACTTTGCTATAATGATAGATAAACCTGAAGAATTTATATGAGTTCAGGTGATTCAAATCTTTCTTGCATCATGTGATCCGTCTTGAGCTATAGGCATACTTCCTTATTTTGAACTAAGATGCTGCCACCTCCATTAAATTTGACGTACACCTGTTACATAATGGTCTTAATGTTTTTTTCCTAACTATCAAGTTGTTTTGTTACCTCTGACGATTCCTTCATTCTTAGGTGAAAGAGCTATGTACCTGAGTCGAGGTGATCCAAACCTTGGTATTTCTATATCACCAGCTGACCCAATCTTGAAAATATGGGATCTCCAAACCAGAGTCCAAACAAAAGAATGTCAATTGGATGGTATATTTCCGTCAGCATTGATGGTATTGGATGATTGCAAGACATTGATTTGGGACACGAACAAAAAGTCCATACTTGTGTACGATTTCATCAAAGAGGAAACGCTCTGCACCAAGACTTTTGAAAAACCACCTAAGATGACACCAACACACCATACAAATTGCTGGGTTTATGTTGAAATGACCGAAGAGTTGGCTGTTTTCCATGAAACGTCAACAAATATAATTCTTATTGATCTTGAAACAGGTAAATATAAATTCATAGTCCTTATTATCAATTTTCATTGTTCTAAACATAGATTTTTTATGAACAATCATCAATTCATCTCAACTAGACAACAAATCCCTTACCGGGAAATTGGAAAATTCGGGAATATTGGAACACAGGAAAGTTTGGAAAATTGTTTTGCTTTTCTTATTAATGCAAATTTTTGTGTATATGTTATTGTAGGAAAAGTGACTAGCCGCTATTATAGATCTTAAGACTATGGCTGCATGTTTTGATAATACTAAAATGGTACTTTGAATTTCAGGAAAAACAACGGGAGAAATCAAAACAGGCTGGTCGAAAAAAGGACAACATATGCTTACTAACAGAGATGGAAGTATCATTTTATCGAAAGCGCATGATCCAAAAAATAGCAGTAAAAACTTTTATTTGTGTGTTTTTGACACCATAAAAAGGAAGAAAATTGGCGAGCTGAAAAGAAAGGTGGTATTTGACTTCAATCCTGTAAAATCAAGCTTATCAGAAGATGGTAGATTCTTTATCACACCTAATGGAGTAAGTTTGGCATTTTTATAACAAAGCTCCCATACCAGTGTCTTCTCACGCACAGAGAAAATGTAACGCAAGTTTTGGCTTGTGATGGTAGAAACTCTTCAAGCCTACCTAGTAGTTTTCAAGGAAATGAAAGTTTCACAGAAAAGTCGAAAGGTTGTCGAAAAGTTGATATGATAAACTTGGCAGTACAGATTTCTGCTGTTAGCAAAGTTAACGGAATGAACCTATCAATTAAATGTCAATATTCCTTGCATTGTCCAAAAGTTTTACCGAATTATTTTCTCAAGTTTCAAATAACTGACTTACTTAACTTATCTGGATAACCCAGTGGATCCTTGCATAAACTTTGCCACACTTAAACTCCATTTGGCTAACTCCGTTAGCCATTCTTTCAGCAGTTAGGATGGGCTGCTTAGTATCTTCTTTGATTTGATCCCTCCAGCGCTTTGGTGGTCTTCCTCTGGGACGGGTACCAAGAAAATCTTTTTTGTATGCCTTCAAAACGAAGCTGCCTTCTTGTTTTCTTGCAAACGTGGCCAAACCATTTCAAACGCTTCTTTTTCGCAATACTTGTTATGGTGGACGTGATTCCAAGGGTTCTTCTAATGGAGTCCATACTGACTCTGCTCATTCTGTTAACGCCGTACATAACGTTCGGAGGCAGTCATTTTCAAAGACTGCTAATTTTCTCGAATCTTCTTCCTTCAGCGTCCAGGTTTCACTTGCATAGATAGCAATAGGAACGATCTTTGCGTTAAAAAGTCGTAGCTTCAGAGAGTTTGAGAGATCTTTATGACGCTATTCTACGTTTTACATCTGAAGAAGATCCCGGAAAGACAGAGCCAAGAAAAATGAACTCAGCAATCTTTTCAATAGTTGAGCCACTAATGTTGAGATCGTCATGACTAGGTGAAATCATTTTACATTTTTAGGCGTTGATTTTCATTCCCCATTTCGCACATTCTTGATTTAGCTCATTTGGTGGTATTCTTAACAAGTCAAATATGGCTGCAATCAGAGTTATGTAATATGCATAGCGGATATCGATTGAGAGACGCTCATCCAGATGCAGTTCTTTTTGTCTATTTAAGAGTTCATCCATCTCACGAATTCTAAAAATATGTTAAATAGTGTGGGGGACAGCAACATCCTTGTCTGAAACCGATAGTTACGAGGAACCATTCAGTTAAATGGTTATCAATCATTACTGCACATTCGATTTGATCATACATATATTCAATAGTGTAATAACTATATTTCCGTTTATACCAATCGCTTTCATCATTCGCCATAAGGCCTTTCTTCGTATGGTATCAAAGACTAGCTTTTTCCATTATCTAGCATACAATGCAGATGGCGTCTGTAGTTCCTCTACCAGGTTGAAAACCATATTGCGTTTCTCCGAGGATTTTCTCTATTTCTTCTTGCATCCTATTTAATAAAGCTTTGCTGAACACCTAACAAGGAATGGATAGGAGGGCAATTGCTCGATCATTTGCGGGATTCAGTTTATCGCCTTTTTTATAAATGGGGCTAACTATCATTTGTGACCAATCTTTTGGTGTTCTTTTGTGTCTGATAGCTAATGTTGGTATTTTTGCATCATTGCCACCATTGGTACACCATCTGCTTTCAGGGCTTCTGCGGATATGTTGCCATAACCTGGTGTTTTCTTTAGCTTCATTTGGGAAACAGCTTTGCGGATTTCTTCAATGGTAAAGTCTTCAAAGTTTTCATTGGGTGTGTTAGGAAGAGTGATGCCTTCCAGAGCTTGTTGTTCATACGGGAAGGCCGTATTCAGGTGATTTTGGAAGTGGTCTTTCCAACATGTGAGAACTTCCTTTGGTTGGATGCACTTTTTACCTTTTTATCTTTAACGATAGAGAGGGATTTAAAAAAAATGTATAAAAAATCAATGTTGTCCGTAAATTATGCGGTCAAATTTAGCTTTATCTATTTACGTCTATATAAACTTATTTTTTTCAGGCTGCAACTATGATTGAAGTTTGGGATATTTGTCAGAAAACGTTACGACACACCATCAAGATAGCTGATGACGAAACAGCTTGCGTTTACATAGCAAGTTTAGCCGTAACGTCGCAAGGTGGTTTTATTGTCGCATGCGTGAGTTATACTAGCTCGGGGACTAATCAAAGAGAATTGTACGCATTTAATCTGAAAACGTCAAAAGAGATTTGCCATATACCGGTCTACGGAACTCCTTATTGGTATCAATTTTCTGCTGATCACAAGACGATGTTAACTGAGTCGAACCCCGAGAACGGTTTTGTTAAATGCCTTGCCCTGTACGACATTTCCAAGGTAAAAAGTGATAGAATCATCAAGAAAATTGCATCATTGAAACCAGAAACTGATACAAGATTTGCTTATTTATCGCAAGATGGTAAAACGGTTTGCGTTGGTTTAGCAGGGGTTGAAGGAATCACATTTTTCTGTCCGTGCGGCTATGGCAAAGAGGTTTATGAAAATCAATCGGAAGGAGATGCTAAAACAAATATTGAGAATATAAAGACTTCTCCAAAGCTCGTACGGGTGTTTCCTGAGAACTTAACTGACAAAACAAAGTCATCGACTCTAAAGTCGGTAAACATGGTTCAAATTCATACACCAATAGTGAACGTATACGAACGAGAAAATATATTCTTGCCAGTGACGAAGATACTGTTAGATAAACCTGTATTACAAATGAGAAAGAGTGGAGAGTTTTTAAATCTTAGACATTACAGCAATCAAGTTGCATTAGAACGCACCACACCGGAATATATCATTCGACAAGATACTCCTGTACTGACTACACCTGCATACCAATTTCGATGTAACGCTCCGGAAAACTCTGTACCCGCCTATCAGAACCGAAAATATGGTTTGAAACGCTTTCACCCCACATATCTGAAAAGAGAACTTCATGTTAATAAAACAGCTTTACCAGTTAGACAAGGCATTCAGCGGAAAACGAAAAGCGAGCCGGCGCTGGGAAAACTGCTGGATTGGAATAAACTTTTCAGATCTTATGCTTTGCAGGAAGATAATCCTTCAGATTCTGTTAATAATGAGAGCGAATCAGAGATAAATAAATTAGAAAGCAAAAATAAATCGCCGCTTACTGCCGTAATGTCTGCTCCGAAATTGAGCTCGAAGGATGGTAGCTCATCCACTTTTTATGTTGGAGAAAAAGAAACACTGGATTTGAATAAAGTGTCAAGTGCTAAAGAATCTGCACTAGTATTGCCTTCAAATAATAAAACCTTAAGTTTTGTTGGTGAAAAAGAAACACTAAATGAGAATAAACCATCGGTGACTGCTGATAAATCTGGACCGGTATTCAGTTCGAAGGATGATACCCCACCACCAAATTTTGTTAGTGACAGAAAGAGACCTGAACTTAGTAAAGCACCAACTGAAAATAAACCGTCTGATTTTGTTACAACATATGCAACGATATTGAGTAGGAAAAAATCTGTACAGCCGTTGAGTCCAGGAGATAGTAATTCACCAGCGTATGTGGATCTAAAGGAACCAGGTGGTGTGAAGGAAGAGCAAAACAAAACTGCAACTGCAGATACATCAAACACAGTTAACACATCTTCAAATACCGATAATACAGATATTGATAATACCTTCCTATATTCTGAAGAGGCTTTAATATCATTGCTAGTTTAGCAAGTATATTGTAACTCCGTAGCTCCATTGACTATGTTATAAAAAAATAAAATTGGTTCAAGTAGGCTTTTGCCATGTTTTTTTTGGCTATTCAGATCTTATATTTTCCGAAAAACATAACGTGCTGATGGTTGTGTCTCAAAATTTTCAAAAGTCGAGAGGTTTCCTAGTGCTGGTAACAAATTTTTATTGTCGAACGGAATTTTCTCTA
>JAUBWS010083598.1:0-12293 GCA_032270445.1 Darlingtonia californica
TCAAATATTTGTCCGCATTTCGATCCCACAATTCTTTATTTTAGTCTATTTATAGATACGCATCCGTACGCTATTGTTTAGTTTGCTTTTTTTTTTTTTTAATATATAGGTTACGAAAATCTTAGTGGTGGTAGAACCGCATTAAAACTTAAATACATGAACTAAGCTTAACGAAAACAAAAATACAGGCCACGGGAAGAATTTTTCCAAACTTTTTTTTGTTTCTCCTTACAAAGGATACTTTCAAAGAAACTTTTTGATTATGTATACTATACTATCGGCCGAAATGTTTCCATAAAATATCTTATTTCAAGAAAGAGAGTAAGAAAATCCCAGCCTAAAAATACTTGAATTTTAAGAAAATTTCAGCTTCAATTTAAGTGATTGGCTGAGAAAATTGAGCGTTTGCTCAAACAAAGGTTTTTGTAAAGAAAGAAAAAAAGCTCCAGTTCGAGCGTCCAGCGCCTTAATCTTTAGGTTTCAATTTCATTTTATGCAGAATCAGCAAAAACCAAGTTCAACAAATTGACTCACTTGCGGAAACTCGGAAAGGAACAAATCGAAGTAAATTTTTTTCCTAGGCAGCATACACTCTTTGAAAAATGTTTGTTTTAAAATGCCAGACGTCTAGTATCTTAACTTTTGATCACAATTGACGGCTAACGTTATAATACCTCTTCATAAATCAACGTCTACAGTATTTCACGCGAAAATTTCTTTTCGAGAACGAAAAATTACAGTTACAGAAGTTAAAGTAGGAAATTTAACTTTTTACCAAAACATCAAAAAATTTTGATAATTTTTTTTCATGACGCAGACCTGAATCTTTTGCAATGTCAACTGGAAAAAAAAAAGTCTTTTCTTAATGCCCAGTAGCGACTTAAAGTTCGGAGTAATTTTCATTAAAAACGACAAAAAGGGTTTTTTACCTAGTTTTAAGAAAGTTTATGATGAGAAAGTGTTTGCGGAAAATACAATTTCCACCTTTAAGTTTTTCGCCTTATTCGCGAAAAAAGTTTTTAAAGTGCCACATACAACAGCGTGTTCTGGCCTATTGAAAAGTGCACGAAATTTTAATTTCTGCAGAATATTTCTTAATAATATTGCAACTTTTCAATTAAAGAAAACAGCTTGAGTTAAGCGTTCCAAATTTTGTTTCTTTACTCGCAAAAACTTCTAATTCTCGTTAATTGCAATCGTTTTTTTCCCTCGTAAAATGCAAAAGGCTGAGCCGCAAAACTTTCTTCCACAAATAATTTTTTCCTGTAAAGTAACATAACTGAAAATCGATTTCGCAACTCCCCTGGTTAGCGATTCAAAGAACAGTCTTCAGAGATAGTAAAACATTTTTTCACCCTTTACTCGATTAATAAAATTGTGTCAGAATTTTTATTAAATTTTGTGTATTTAAAATGCAGTTTGTCAATAGATACAATCCAAATTTACAAATATCAAGCAATCTACAGACGAGCATCTTTGACAGATTGCTTTCATAAAATTGTCTATTTACAAACTCTCAAATGCAAAATTAAATCTAAGGATAATAGTTATATACTTACAAAAAAACACATAACTATGTAACGTTGATACAAGATACTCAATTGAGAAATCTTTAGTGTCAAACCTTATTTAGTGCTAAAATCCGGAAGAATCGATAGAACCAAAATAAGAAGCTTCGTGAGGTAAATAAAGGCTTTTCCTTAAAGAAAGACGCTCATATTTTATGCTCGAAGAGAATGAAGGTCGCGAAATTAAAATTCCACTAAAATGTTCCTTGCTCCCTTATGTCTAAAGTGAGTTGTGATAATGTGTTGAATATTACCATTTTCACAAAAGAATTAGAAGAACATCTAATTCGAACATCTTTAATATAAATTCAAAAGAAATTCGTAAGATTTTATTAAACGTAACGTAAAAAATATTCATTATTTAAGAATTTATATCTACTTTGCCACCACCAGAATCTTCATAATATTTCTTTTCAGGCATTGCATTGTTTTGGTGCGATTTTTCTACCACAGTACCATTTTCATTTAGTAACTTCTGTCGATTGTTACACCCACCGCCTGATCCTCTGAATACACATGCGGAAGCTGTTGTTGCTGATTGATCGGTCTGTCCTGAAAGTGGTTTTTTTCTAAAGACATTCCCAATCTTGCTGGCAACATATGCACCCGCTATGAATGAAATTGTCATTAAAAAAAACATATAAGAATACCTAACTCGAGATTTGTGATTCCAAGTAGAATCACAAGAATCACTGCAAATCGCAAGGTTCCCAGTTCGAATTAAGCATCACGAGGATATCAGTGACGAAAATTGCCATGCTGCTAAAATCTCTCTCTAATATGTTTCCATTGCTTGTAAGTATTTCATGAATATGTTTCCAGAATGGGCCACAGGGCCTAATGTAACTTATCAATAAAAAAGTTGCACTCATTAGCCAGACTTACTGCTGCAACGGCATAGCAGAAGAACCCATAAATATTACAATGAAGCCCTGAATTTATCTACTAGTAGTATTCAAAACCAGGGTTGATCAAGGTTGGGTCATTGCACAACAGTGAAACAATATCTCAAGTAAGAAATAGGGGAAATACAGGCTTCACATCATGAATCCTCGTAAAAAACAATTATTAGATTATTCATGATTAGATAATTGCAGATATAAAGAAGGGGCGGATACAAAATGCATACTGCATACGACATTTTGCAGAACAGATAATATTCTAAAGATAAAAATAAATCGAATTTATTGTATCATGGGTAATGGGGTAAAGCTTGTAATAACTTCGTGTAGGTGAGCATGCCCGTAGTCAGGCTACTTGGAAATAGCGTTTTAAAAAGACAATTAAAACATTATTATTCTTTATCAAAATGACTTTTGTTTAAGAAAATACAATTAAAGAAATTAACAATAGCACCAACTTAAAAACTATTTCGTCAAAAAGTTTCCTTACATTTGCTGTGATGTCATTGCTATTAATGGATTTAAAATGGATGTATAACTTGACCTCGAAAGAGCGATTTTATAGAAAGACAATAAAATACCAATAATTATTTGACATCATGACATAATTATAACTATACATCCATTCATGAACTATGACATCTATTGAAACTATCAAAAATATTTTGTCATATTGAGCATGATGTCACAGATATACAAGGATATAGATTGTCTGTCTCGTGAATCACGTGAATACAGTTTTATATTTTCGGTTCGTTGGACTGCAATGTATTTAAGTAAATACATTAGGGGGATAATATATACCAATTTGTTCTGCAAAATAATATTTTAAAGTAGGGTTTCGAAAAGCACTTGTGGCTTAAAATCAATAAAATAAAGGCCCAGTTGATTAATAAAACATAGTTGTATAAACTATATTGACACACAAAATTGATAAATATTGGTAGATTAATTCGCATTAATTTAAAGTATATATATATATATATATATGTGTAAAAGATTTTTGCAAGTTCAAAGTTTCATTTCACAGTATTTGATGGTCTGTAAAATATCAGTATTTAGTATGCAGTATGCATTTTGCACCTACCCTATAAAGAAGTTAATTACATGATACCGAGTGACCCAGAAAAAAGTATACAAATTTGAAAGAGTGTTCTAGTATGGTATTTTATCAAAATCAAACAAATTTTATGTTCATGTGAAAGTGGAAAGGATAACTTAAATTTTGATACATCATTTGTTAAATTTGGATAAATACTCGCTAAGTTGTAACAATTTAAAGTTAAAATGTACTTTTAGAAATACCTAAAAAACGACTAAAAACAGGCTATCAATTTTTTTGCGTAATTATTCTCTTTTATAAGGTACTGTTGCCTTTTTTCTTAGTTTTAAGAATATTTGGGGATTGAGAAAAGAAAACTGGGAAGCAAAAAAATTTTAATCATATTTTTCATCCATTAGGAATCCTCCTCTAATTTCTAAATATCAGTCTTGTACAAGACAACATGCCATCAAAGGCTCTTTCTATCATTTGTGTTTCCAGAATCCAAATCGTTACATTCTTTTTAAAGTAAAAAAATAAACTCGCTATATTTCAAAGAAGATATGAAGAATTATTTCGCCTTGATTTTTATTTCCCTTATATATTATTTGTTTTCTCTTCAACAACCTTCCAGCTAAGGCGAAATATAGAAACAAAAACTGACGACATCATTATTCAATAACATATTCAATCAATAAGCCTGTTTTTAGTTGTTTTCTGGTACTTTTACAAATACATTTTAACTTTAACGTTATTTCATATTAAAAAGTATTTATCCAAATTTAATAAGATATCAAAATTTAAGTTAACCTTTTGTCTTTTACATGCACACGGCCCTTTTAATCCAGCTGTTAGTAGGTCGGCAAATATCACAAAATCAGGTCGATTTTGACAAAACTAGCTCTGTTTTCAGGTCGGCAATGCAGCATGGCGACCTAAATTAAAAGGGCTGTGCACATATGTATTTGTTTTGTTTTATTAAATACCATACCAGAGCACTCTTTAGACTTTGTATACTTTTTTTTGGGTCACTCAGTAAGATATAGACATAAAAAGTTGCGCTATATCCCAGACGTAGTCAATCAAACGTTCAATTTTAATTGAATCAATCGCAATCAATCGAATGCAAAACTGACCTGATTTCAATTTAATTGGGTTTCCGACATTTGAAAAGTTTCCTAATTAGGCAAATGTTCCTGACTGCTAGCTAGTGTTAATATATACCATTTTCTCTTCTTGGTGATAACAAACACAAAACTAAAACATGGCTTTTCACCATGCTATTTTTCCTCCTTGAGTTGTTTGCAAAAAAAATTGGCATGGATACCCAGGCTAAAATTAGTCAATTCAAACTGTCAAATATGTAAACAAATGGATCTGTACCGTCTAGCTTACTACACACACTACCAGTCAGGGAAAACTGCAAGTTAGGATATATATCCTAACTAAGATACCATCCTAATTAGGATACGCAAAAATATCCTTATTAGGAGAGAATATCCTAATTAGGATATTCCAAAAAAAAGAAACTGCAATAACCACCACACTAATAACAATCGCGCCATCTTTGAAGATATAATAGGTTTATAAGCCATAGGAGATTGTTTATACCAGATCTCAATGAATTTGCTTTACGTGATCTTAAAATAACAGCTCAAAACCTCATTCAATATCCTATTTAGGATATCTGCCATGTCCGCCATCTTGAAACGCCCCATTCACGGGATTCACTAGACTGCTACAACATCGGGCAGTCAGTACTTTTTCAGTCAGTTTAGTCTGGATATTACTCAAATTAATCAATCTTATTTTTAGTAAGATTGCACGCAGCTTCTTGAATGGAACTTTGGCAAGTTATGAGAAAACATCTCTGGATTAAATGGTATAGTAGTTTTTAAAATGCGAAAAAAAGTTTAATGAGCAGATATATATTTGAAAAAAACTTTCTTGATATCCTAATTAGGATATACAAACATCCTAATTAGGATATTAATATCCTAACTTGCAGTTTTTCCTGACTGACTACAGGACAGAAACATACCGTAAAAGCTGGTAACTTTAAACAGGCATAGTAACTTTAGCCACTCTCTCTAAAATAATTTTGAGTAAAAATCTTTTCTTCTCTTTTTCAGGACTGCTTCATCACATCCACCCACTACCCACTACATGATAACAGACCCAAATGAACTTTCGGGATCACATTCTTCTGAAAAACGAAGAAGAAAACCTCAATTTTTCAAACTGGATTACCGGAAGCGAAATAACAGAAGGACGAAGAACTATTTCTATAAAAAATTTTATACTTAGTAATCTAGAATAGTTGAATGTATAAAAAAATACTTGTTTTCAAAACTTAAATATAATGTTCTTCTTCTTCATTCATTTTCTTCTTCAAATTCATGGTTCAAATTGGCAGGCCTCGTGTCCCGTGCATAAGACGCCCATGACAGGTGGTTTTTGTTATCCAGCCAAATGCTGGTGCTGTTTATGAATTTCTGGGCAAAGTTACCACCGTTCACATCACGGTACAGAAAAACAATCACAATAAATAAACCAATAATATATATATAATGAAAAGTGCTTACCATCGATTATAAGTCACACCATTTTCAAGAAAAATGCGCTATTAGATGACTTATCTTCAATCGAGCAAAAAAGCTGTACAATTTAAGAGAGACTTTAAACTTTCCACAAGGTGTGCAGGACCCCACAAGTTTGATTACTTGGGTTACTTGAATACAACCTGAAAAATTTTTCTTTAATGTACAATCTGCTTGACAGACAAACAATTTGCATTTAAATCACAGACAGAATAATTTCCTAAATTAGAGCTATATTTTAGGATTTTTAGGGTATTATCTCTTCAAAGCCCTTTAATTTTTAATACATTATTTAAGTTTTAAGTCTTCTTAAATTTTTGATAGTTATAGCTAAAAACTTTAGAAGTAATAATTTGAAATTATTAGTCTGCAAATTGTATGCAGTTTCTGCTGTCGAGCTTCCGTATTGTACGTGACATGACATGGCATGCGGATAAATACCGAGATATCTCATTATTTCGGAGGGGCCAAGCAATTTGTGTGGAGATATCTGGATATTTACCAGACCAAGTACAATCTTACTGTTAGACGGCATGGCTGGCATCATGGCTGGTGTACTGTTGACTGTGTAGTGCTGTGCGTTGCCGTTGTTAATGTTGGGCAGTGAGTCAATATCATCCAATATTTTGGTAAAAAATGAGTGTTAATACTTTGCAACAGTGCAGCATGCAAACATAAAAAATTTAGATTGGAAGAAACTTTGAGTAGCTAGTTAAGTCTTTGACTTTGTCCAGGCTGCACACTCACTGACCAGCTGACTGGCTGGATGGAAATTCAGAATTGATATTAAGTTTACCGTAATGCCAAGTTTTCTGAATTCACGCGGCCAATTTTTCATTGTTCATTATTTTTCTATCATGGCCATCGAGGACCCTATGAAGAGGCACAAGCTTATGAAACATTTTTATTTGTATCTTGATCCACACCAGTTTCGAAACTCGAAGCCCTACGTACAAACACATCAGTCATGTCAAAATCACAAAATTTGTAACAGTGCTGTGGCTGAACAGTTAAGGCTCTGGCCTAGAAAACATATGTTTGGTCGTTCAAATCTGACTTGGGTCAATTTTTTTTTTTAGCGGAGAGCTTGCTTGAAAGTCTTATTTTTGTCTAAAACAAAATAAAACCGCACTGTTTTTGACATTTTGGGAGGGTTTACCAGTTCATAAATACACGCACGCTCGATCTGTCTGCTTAAGCTTTGGCCCAATAATTCTAATTTGTATAGACACAAAAGGTACTGTAAAAGGGGGCGGCTTGAACTTTCACGATGCCACTTTGACATACCACCACAAGTGTAATAAAAATTACACACTCACCATGCAAGCAACCAACATAAACCATTAAAACCTTGAAGACATGACCGCGTCACAGCTCATTCCACCATTATGGTAATGGTACAACAATGCTATTCACGTGATCAAACTATAGCTGGAATGGTTTCCATATGGTTTCGGCGCTACGGCTTAGAGATGAGGTGAGGGGTTTTTTAACTGGCGATGCCACTAGTAAAAACCAGGTTTCGAAACATTCTCTTATTTTGAAAACGGAATGTGTTGATCAGTGCACTTGTAAAATGGCAGATGCGAAGAACGTGTTGTATAACTAATTGGCTTATAACAACTTATAACTTTTAATTGTCTCAGGTGAATTTGTTTGGGCTTCAAGTTTTCGAAACTGGAGCTCAAGTTTCGAAACTTGAGAGTCATTTTAAATGAGACAGTGTCACTTCATAACAGAAAACGTTTATTGTTTGCTATGTTTCAATTATTGGTTGCCAATTTATGAAGGTTTACAACCTCAACTATAGCCACTGTGCGTAATTTATCCACCTTATTTACAACCTAAGAGAGAGAGAGAGATGTTTATACAGTATATCACAGCCCTTTTAATCGGATGTCAAAGACATCGGCACGACAGTGCCGAGGTAAGTCGACCTAGATAGGTTTTTAGGTCGGCATGCCGCTCTGAGCGACTCTCTTGGTCTGCATAAAAACTTCTTTGATCTCCAGATACAACAGACTCCCACATTAAATGCCATCTTTTTGTAAGCAAATAGTTGTAATCGTAGGGCAGCGTTGTCATGTGTGTTTCATTTGAGAACATGATCACTGAAGTTTTTATTTTTATGACTGACGTTCCTTTCACAAACGTTTCCGATGAAATTTTCGCAAAAGCTTTCTTTTTGCTTTTCATATCTTCAAGTTTGGAAAAGTTTCTGGAAACCTTGCAAAATATCGAAGTAACTTCAGAATTTTGAATTTGTTTCATGACCAAGACAGGCAAACTTTCAATTTTCTACAAACGTTTTCTGAAGAGGCATACAGTATTTATGTGACTATGCTCGTTCCTTTACTGTTTTATTTAACGAACACGTTGTAAAAGGACGTTTAAAAGCGTTGGAATAAACACATATTTAGTATGGACGAACGAATATAAAGAGAATAATACAAAACTCAAGCGTGTACCACTTATGAAAGGTCTCATTCAAGATAATTGAGAATAAAAAAAGAAAGCTATTCACGTAAACAAAAAAAGAGATAACATATTTTAGTTCTTAGTTCGGTATTTGGAGAACTATTTTACGTCGGCTTTGCCGACCTTGTTATATCAATTACTCGGCATGCCGACCATAGACCATACACGTCAAACAGGTCAGCATGGGAAGACCGACCTTAAGTGAAATTAGCTCGGCTTTTGCGTCGGCAATGCCGTATGCCGAGCTAAATTAAAAGGGCTGATATCAACAATCTCCCCATTCTATATTTAAGTCTCAAGGGCACTTAAATTCTAGACAATGGCAACTCCCACAGTGCCAGTGAGTTCTGCGGTTTCTTGACAGGTTTAAAATATCAACATTAATATTAAATCTTTGAACACAACAAAATGTTTATAACTTGTTACTAGCAATCACTTCTAACAGTTTGTTTGATGAACTCCCTTGCTTTCTCATACAGTCTGCTGCTCAAGGCTGGCACCCACATCACTTTGCTTATTTCTCCTCTACTCAGCATTTCACAAAGTATAACGATGTCTAGTCTTTTATCTACCACAGCAGTTGAAGTTCTTACTGCATTACATAAAGATTAGCTGTCCGTATTGCATTTTATGTTATGACCTTCATTACCATAGGTTAATAGGTTATCAAGAGATAACATTTCTGCTGTGAGGGTACTTTTCAAAACTCTTAATTCCTTGATTACATCTTTACCGCTTATAAGGATATTACATTAGGAGCCTTTGGATCCCTCATCTTTAATGTTTTCATTATTTGTAGGGTTTTTTTATAAATTTGAGCTTAACAAGTTGGTATTGATTAGTTCATTTTATATTTATTATGTATCTTGTAAACTACGTAAAACCAACATTAAATCAATTGGAAATGAAATGAAAATGTGTTTGACTTTCATATTAATAAAAGAGGTTTATTATTTGGTTTGATAGAAATCTTTTTATTTTGTGGTTACCTTATTGAACTTAATCATTGTTTTGGTTTTTTAATGGGTGATAGTTTTAACTGAAATAAGGTGTAAGTTTTTGTAGAAGTCCTTCTGTTTGGAACTTTTAAACAAGTAGTTTTATATTGATAATCATTATCTAGTCTAAGAATAAAAGGATATGATTACTTCGCACATTACTGTTTGTATGTATTTTGCTATTATACAAATCTATACATATTTGGCCCTCTGCTCAAGAATATTATAGTTTGTGTTAAACTTTCTAGAACAATGAACATGGTTTTTTTATTAACTCAGAATTCCATTACAGTAATGCAAGATTATATAAGCGTAATTTTGTATTGCCAGCCACAACCTTTCTACACTTAGACCATTTATTAGAAAGAGTGGAGGCAGCATCTGTTAGCGGAGGGAAGAGCATTTTCTAAAAGCAACAAAAGGCAATTTTGACCAAACATTGCCCCTACATAGTCTCCACTTTTGGCCAAGTGAAAGACCAAATGAAACGTTTATTTGAAAAAAGACAAAGGGGCAGTGTCTGATCAGACACACTTTTCTTCTAGGGAAGGGCCTGTCTTTATTGCTCAGATTCCATAAAAAAGACTTAAAATCTCTGCCTGGATTTCAAATAGATAGATCATGGTGTTATTATAGTATATATTTTTTTCTAACTGGCATAAAATATCCATAGAAAAACCATGAAAAATAATCTGAAAGACTTCAAACATATGACTAATGATCCTTTTATTTTTTGTATCATTCTCCTTCTTAGAGAAAGTGTCCTTTGATAAAATGTTTTTGATTTTATGTTAATCGTGCTGAATTAGAAAATAGAATTCAAAAAGTTATGTTCTTCAATTTTCCACTTTATGAAAACTACCTTTCATCTTTTCTAGGCTTGAAATAAAAAAATGGCAAGGTCTTTGAAATCTAAGCGTAGAAAAAAGAACAAGCAAGTTTTGAGAGAAAGATACAAGCCCAAGTATGATGCGCAACTGCAATCAATTGTTGCAAATATGCAAAAGGAAACTGAAGCACAGATGGAAACTGCTGGGGATATGGATTTAGAAGGACAAGTGAAAATTGTTGATCCTGATAACCCAAATAGAATGGAGGATGATTCTACAGAAAACAAAGACCTTACTGGGAAAAAAAAAATTAAGTTACCGAAAGTTAATATAACTAAAGTAGCTAAATTTTTTTCTCAGAGAAAAAATAGGAAATATCAAAGAAGTGTGAAAGAAAAGAATCAAGCAGCTAAGAAAAAAGTAAAAAGTGGTAGAGTGCAAAAGAAAACGAAACCTGCGATTAGATGGTGAAAATGGTAATCAATAATACAATAGGAACTGGTGGTGAAAGCAATGCAAAGTATTGTGTATTTATCATATTGTGTATTCCCGTTGAGAAGGCCCATTATTTATGAATCTAATTTCAGATCAATTTAAATTCCAAAAAAAATTCCCTGATACACATTGGAGTTTGTATGCAAAATTTGAATACTTGAACACATTTTTTCTCAGTGCTTTGGAAAATTAGAATTTTCAGCTTATTTATGAAAAACCCTTCTAATTTTTACGTGTTTCTCAATAATTTTTTCAGTTTTTCATTGGATTTGTCATTCTTGCTTTATAATACGCTATACAAGAGGAATTTTTCTCATGAACAAGTAGAAGAAGGACAATGGCAGTAAAAAGCAGACAGAATACATTATTTTAACCCTTTGTTTTAATCTTTATTTTGTAGTCATAGAATAAGGAGCTCAATAAAGGGCAGGTAAAAATACATATATTGCATATTGCATGCTGCATACTGCATACTAGATACTGATATTTTACCCTAGTGCGAACGTGATAATTGAATGTCCTCAGTGTGAGTATTAATGGAGGTACTACTGTATCTTCATTTTCATGTAATGTAACATCATAGTTTTTATTGAGTCAAACTCAGCATCATTTAGCTTACTATTGTATTATGATTAACATGCGTCAAAGTCAAAGTAAATAAAATTCTATTACAGTTTTTTGACGATTTTAAATACAGTAGGAAATATTCTTTATTTTGTGAAATTTTTATTTTGAGTGACAACTTTTGTATATTTGATTTTTCAGAACGGGACATGATCAAAAAAAGGGGCCTGAATTTGGCGAATTGTGTAATTGTCAATTGTTGTTATACTTTTAACCATAACCAACTTGTAAGAAATTTTTCAATTATGGTTAACATCTTAACACTTTAGGGAATACCCCAGGGTTCTCATGCTACAAGCACAGTGCAATAACAATGATATAGTATATTATATATAGCATCTAAGCAATTTCTTCCAACTTTTTTTTGAAGTTCAATCACAGTTTGCTATTAGAACCTTCAGCATGTCAAGTATGTGAGATTTTTGAAATTTTTTTTGTCGAAAATAAGGGGTTCTTTCACAAACTGTGAAAAGGAATATTTCTTATAGATTATAGGAAATATTTTTGCATTAGGAAAAACAACTTAATTTACAATAGACAAGAAAATGGTTAATTATTAAGCCGGCGTAGTAAGGCTTCTTAAAATCGGCAATTTTTTTTCTTTTTTTTTTTCTTTTTATTCAGTAAGTTTGAAGCCTGCGCTCGGAATTTTGAAGCCTGTGTTCGGCTATTCGACAAAGGCTGGTGCACTGTGTATCCATCACAGATATTACGGAGATAATAATTACACTATGCCATAGCTATCCTACCTACTCA
>JAUBWS010083609.1:0-12292 GCA_032270445.1 Darlingtonia californica
CGTTATAATCATTTCCTATTGGGATTTCAAATTACAGTTTTTGCAAACTTTTTGTTAACTTATTTTTATAAAAACAGATGTAATGAATGCGATTTTTGTATCAACAGATATTTTATGCTCTTTCCAGTGATTTCTAATGTCTGATTAAAATTTTACTTTTTGGCATCTCTGAAGCGTTTAAAAATAGTAACATAGCAACCGTCAACCAATCAGTGATATTTCTTTAAGATCTTGAAAAAAATCACGTTGCCGCGACCCGTCGTCCCTTCATTTTTTATCGAGTGCGCGAAGTACGAGATATAAAGTAGAGGGCGGCGACGGGCGGGTCCATCTAGAGAGAATGAAGAAAAGCAGCAAATAATGCTCCTGGAAACCGCAAAAAAAATTAAAAGAACCATGCGGATGCAATGACAGAAGAAGTAGTATACTTAACTTACCCAAAAAAGAAGTTCATAGTGCAGCGAATCTTTTTTTTTAAGAATGACAAATTGGATTTTTTGAATTATTTCGCACAAAAAGTCTTCGCAAATTGACGGTTAAGTTTGCTAAATATTCTGAAGAATTTAGAATAAAACAATCAAAAGAAGGAAAGAAACAAACATACTTGATTTTAACAACAAGATCTTCTAGATCGGCTGTGACTTCAACCAGCCATCTATAAAAAGAAAAGAAATAGTTATTCTATGCGATATTTTGCGATAGCTTCAAGGGTAAATGCAGCCGTAAGAAATTGGAAACATTGGTGAAATCGCAAGGTATTTGCTATTTCTTGAAAGTTGAGGATTCAAGGGTTTTTTTTACCAGAGTTTACCAGCAAGCAGTTTTGCAAAATCGAGATATTATTATTGAGTGTGATATGAAAATAATATCAGCTTCGTCGCTTCATAAAATTTATAAGCTACAAAGTTACCCTTGCTTTTGTCTTTTATAAAGTGCCTCACTCGAAACCTGAGAATAGAAAGATGATAATGAAAACAACAAAGGATAAAGAATAATTGAAACAAATATCATTTAGGCAGGGTCTAAATTTGTGCTGACTACCCTTTCAAAGAGTTGTATTTATAATTGCTTTTAGATATACATATACAAAATCAGTTGACTAACCTCAGCAACTACAGCTACACAGCCACAAATAACACCAGCTTTTGGTTGTGCACCACTCATACCACCAAGACCAGAAGTCACGAACACCTGAAGAGGCAAATTATTATCATCCACCAGAATTAATTGTATATTAAAAATTTCAGCTTTTTTAGACGGCTTTACACAGGGGTCTCTCGGTACTTATTCGAACTGTCCATTCATTTAAAGTGATTTCCCTTGCTTTTCCTCAACAATAGTAAACTTTCAGATAATTTGAATAAATTTTAATAACAGGAAACTACAGTATGTCCCAAAAAACTGTGCACTGTTTTAACAACATACACATTGTAATAAAAATTAGGATTATTGTTATTACGTTGGGAGCAATACAATTCACGGTCGTAAAATATTAAAAAATTATTGTTAATCGTTCATGCTTCGCTTAGTTATCATTTTCACAATTAAATGTAATTTGCCTTTTTTCTAATTGTTGTCAAATGGTGTAAAAAATTTTGAGACATGCTAAACTTTATGAAAAAAATAAAACAGACTTCACATATAAAACTACGCCTAAACAATTGAAGTATAAATTCACTACGTTGGTAGGCCGTAATTGAAAATCCTTACATTAGATCAAGCTAGCTATTTACTCGAAAAAAATTAATCAGCTACAAAACATTAGGTAGTTACCCTGGTGCGTGAAAAAACGTAAATTCACCGCACTATGCTCAGTTTCAAGTTTTTAAACGAACCAGAAAGTTCACCTAACGTATTGTGCTAATTTAGGGTCTGAAACCGCGTCCAAGAACCCACCGTTCGAGCATATCAAAAATAGTGTCCAATATAATGATAGTATGATATAATACAACAATGATAAGCTATTACCTTGCCAGACAAATCACTTGTTTTAAGATATTTTCGACCAGCGTTCAAGAGTGTGATCTAAACAAAATAAAAACTTTAGTTGACTATAAGATGATGTTAGGTCAATCATTAATTCAGCCGTTTATTGTATCAGCCGTTTATTCTATCAGCCGTTTATTCTATCAGCCGTTTATTCTATCAGCCGTTTATTCTATCAGCCGTTTATTCGATCAGCCTTTTGAAGACACCGAGACCAATGACTTCTAACTTCAGTTCCTTAAACCACTCGACCATGGATTCACACTGTCAATTGAAAATTGACATACCGTAGTTCCGTGCACGATTCCTTGTGGACCAATATAACAATAACTACCAGCAGTCATCTGCCCGTACATTGTCACACCAAGAGCAAACATTCGAGAGAAATCGTTCAAAGTGCTGTAGTTTGGAATCACCTGGAAATAAAAAGATAAAGATACAATACTTTGAATTCACATCACGTAGACAGGTCTGAGTTCGGGGTCATGTAATTTCATTGCCCATGTGAAAATTCAAGTGTTTACATAGCTGGCAAAAACCAAACAAATTTAAAATCATAGACAGCTACTATTTCTTTAATCGCAATGAATACGGTTTGATTAGAAAGAAGTTTAAAGGTTGTGCACATTGATGGCATCAGTCTTTTCCCAAGAGAAAGACATTTACAAATAAAAATTATAATACAGACAAAAAAAGATCCCGTAACTCCTAGTGAACTAAACGTTCACCTTTTCTGGGACATTTCTAGTGAGGACTGCATTTTGCACACTGTAGGAAAAGTACCTCAGCTAAAAATGTTCCTAGGCAAACATAATTCACAGCATTCACACCATCAATTGCCGATTGCTGAGGTAAATTGCCAGGGGTCTTTCACCTTCCTATAATGTTGCTTTGCTGTTCTCGCAACCAGAAATTGTATATTGAATTTTATTGAACCCGGCCTCTTAAAATACAGCTTAGACAGTGCCACTGGTGTCCTTGTAAAAATTTATGCTATTATATGAAATAATTATAAACAAACCATTCCGTTGGTGATAACAACACGTGGAGCAATTGATGAGCTTGGGAAGAGTCCCATTGGGTGACCGGAATACATGACAAGTGTCTGATTTTCAGTCATTGTTGACAGATAATTCATCACTAGCCAAAACTAAAAAAAATACAATTCACATCAAGGATGGGAAACAATTTTATGATGCACAATGAAATTGGATCTACGTAGCAATCATTTTACAATGTAATGGACTGAAAACCAAAACCACCAGAGAGGCTTTAGTAAAACTAACCTTGGGGACTATTCCCAGCAAAGGCGAGGCAGTCTCATCGAATTAAGTTTAACAGGGTGTTATTTAGCTTTTAATCAGGGAAAGGATTAAAAATTTGACATGCTGAAAAATGATAACAACATTCACCTGAGCCCAGTTAGAGAAGACATGTCCATTACCACCATAAGTTACAAGTTCATGGGGGAACTGTAATGAAAGAAGAAAAGAACAAACTAGCTAACTGTCTGCCATGCTAAATTTGGCTTAAGTGGAAACAAGTAATGCGTGGAACATTTAAAAAAGATAAGGCATACTTTTCAGACATGCAATCTGATGGGGTACAAATTATTGCATATTTCCTACACGTTTCAGCCATGTGTTCTGATCATGTCCTTTAAGTGGGAGTCCTTAAAATATTTGCGAAATGGTTGACAATACTGGCAACCCTAACAAATTCATTCTAACAGGTCTTCAACCAATAAACATCTATAAAAAATTCAGCAGAAAATATTGTGGATTTAATTGCATAAGAGGACCTAAACACTCAAAATTTTGCGATATCTCATCCATGCGAAAAGATGTCCACCAAGACGGTGATTAGAACTGCGTACCTGAGCAACTATTGGATCTAAGTTGTTCATGATCATGAGCATAACACCAGCAGCTTGTCTTGTTTGACATGGATATTGGTCAATAGGATATGCTCTAACCAAAAATTAAATCAAAAACGTGACATGGTTTCATGCTAATGTTTAAATATTAATGACTGTGCCTTAATTCTATACAAAAAATGCTGAATAGCAAATAACCATGAGAAAGATAGTTTTGATCAAAGTATATAACACTAGTGTTTTCCAGTTTTAAAATTAAAATCATAAAAAAGAGTGAACGAGTATCAACTAAAAACTTCAAACTCACTGTAATGAATGCTGATCAGTTACTAGTAATAACATAACTGAAAACTTTTCAAATAAGAGTATAAAAGCTTAGATTTCAATGATGACATTTAAAAAGCAAGGAAATTGTTTCAGGGAGAATACTGAAGTTTCCCCTTTTTTCTACCATTCCCCCATTTATTTTGTTTTATGGTTTGTTATAGTGAGGTGTTTTAATATGTCTTTACATACCTTCGGGGAAGAAACTTTCGTGCAAAAATTGTTTAAATTTATTTTCACAATTCGAACCCTAAATTGCAGATGTAAAATCTGTGAAACATGCAATATTGCTCATCAGGTGCGAAAGTAAATTCCACAAAATTCAATTTTCATAATTTCTATACAGTCTCTATACAAAATCCTTTTAGATCATATAGTTTAACGATTCACTAAACTTCGGAAGTAGAGTAAAAAAGCATTATCTGAATAGTAGCATCTTCTAGTTTTAAAACATAAAATTCATAGAAAAGATTGACCTTTTACCAGTATATATCGACAAAGTTATCTGTTTTAATAAAAATAGCTTCTAAATGACATAATTGCGAACAAGGTTGCAAGATTTAATCGTCAAGTTGATAAAATCAAGGAGATCATGTCATGGAGTAGTTTCTTGTCGTACGTTGTTTGTTCCATTCTTCGACATCTAAAGTCCAATTCTGAGAATAAGAACACTCATGGAAAGTTTGTTACCAATCCTGACAATATCACTAAGATTTATGTAAAAACCCCGTATGCTGGTCAAAAAGGTGAACATCCTCGTTACGCTCGTGTTTGAGAAAGCTGAGAAGATACACTAACTCGTTGATCCAGTTTGTCAAGAAGCGGCCAACCAATGTTCTGATGAATTGTTAATTATTTCATAACTCAATTAACATTTACACACTTCCAATGTCCAATGATGATACCCTTTTCTTGCTCGATACAAAGGGACATATTCATTATACAATGTCTTGTTGAGCAATTTTCGTATTGTTGACTGTAGGATGCATTTTATATCAAACAACATTCTCTGATGATAAATAGAGGTTTGGAAGCCTCCTAGGGGTTACGATTGTTTGCATACTAGTTACTCTCAATAGACTTCACGATTCTATTTTCATCACCATAACAACTATGTAACGTTTTAAATATAAATTACAGCCAGTATTGTATTTTTGTAACAGATGACATTGACAAGATAACTTTGTTGAAATACGCTGGTAAAAAATAAGATCAATTTCTTGTATGAATTCTATATTTTAAAATCTAGATGTTACTATTCAGGTTATGTTTTTTGTCTCTTTACAAATTCTGCAATATGAGTGTTATAAAAACTGATTCTGCAAAATTCGCTGTTTATGAACTGGTTAATCGCGAAATTAAATTCAACAAAATTTCTTCCTGCAAAAACATTCTTCCTTATTAGGATTTTTCTTCCTTAAAGGTATTTTATGCAGCCTTTCCAGAAAATGTCATTAAAAATTACAGCTTTGACGGCTATCTAAGAGTCCATCTTCTTTGGGCAAATTTTTGTATTTCAAAGTCACTTCAAACAAAAAATGAAAACAATCTACTGGGAATTCATGGATATACAATCGACAAAATCCAGAAATTAAGGTCGAAAAAGCCGAATGTCAGGTTTAAAACACCATCAAGTTCGCATCAATTTTTACCACGTTCAGCCTTTATTATTGAAACTATAAAAAAAGTGTGAAATTTCTCATTCGTGAACCTAAATTACTCAGCCATATTTCTATTTACAAATAAAGATAACGAAATTCACGACTCAATGTATATTCCATCGAAGGAGCGATGTACCATCAATAACATTTATAATGCTTTTACTTTCAACGTACTAAAGCAGAGTTTACATGAGAAAAACTGTCCCGGTTTCGTCCCCTTTGCCTAGGCCCTCGTTTTGGCAAGATCCTGTTTGTCTTATAAAATTTTCTAAAATTTGGATTTGCATTTATATGAAAATTCTGTCCTGGCAAAGCGAGACCTTAGGGGTTCAGCCGGGGTCCGGGTTTGCAGGGAGTTTTTTCCCTTGTAAACACAATTTTTAACTCATCCTCAGCAAACAAGCAAACAGTATAATATTTATCTTTCATCATCTACAATGGAGGGACTTCCTTTTTCAATGTTTTATGATTATTTTTAACATGAAATTAAATCTCAGCAACCAAAGTGCCCTGTTTAACAGGGACAAATTCAGGAATTTTTTCCCATATAAACACCCCTAATATTGACTTTGCTTACCTCATTTCAATGGATGGTCGGAATCTATACATGTATATATGTCCATATTCTCTGAACTCTTCTACAAATTCTTCAACCAAGTCGGAGTGTAGTGATTGAGGAAAGTACCGCAGCGCATTTTGTAAGGCAACCTGGACAATAACAAAAGGAAAAACAAAATATCATACTTGTGCTAAAAACATTCAGAAAATCGTCTTATTGAAAATTAGCAAAACTAAAGCCTTACCAATTCTTCATCTGAGGATAAATTTGGTGTGCGCATTGGTGCATGAGGTACAGAGTTGTCCCTCTGTTGTGCTCTTGGTGGCATAGGATCCAAGGGTAATCCAGAACATATTTCTTTCAGTGAAGACATTCTTTAGTTTTTTCAAAACCACTTTTATAAAAAGAATATCATAGATTTAACACATAAATGTTAGTTCAACTCAAACTTCAAACCATAAGAACAACATATCAAAAAATTATTTTGCATCACAGAATCCCTTTAATAACAATTGTTTTGGCAATTGTTCTTTCAAATTTATAACTCATTTTATAGTATTTTATTGAAATATATAATAAAGTCAATCCTGCCTAAAACAACCACTTTTGGACCAGATATATGGTTGTTTTAGACAGGTTGTTGTTTTATAAACACCTTTCTAATGCAACTAAAAGTGAAAGTGGCTGTTTGGAGAAGGTTTGATTTTCTTACTCGTTGCAATGTCAAAAGCAAAAAGGACCGTCTTTCAAAAGCATTCTAAGTTTTTTCATGATCGTTTTTAGAGCACACAACTTAATTGATTTGGAAAAAGAGCCTGTTGTTAAGAAAAAAAGATGTTCCTATGTTTTTAAAAGTTTATTTAACATCCATAAATATAATACATGGTTTTGAGGTCTCAGAACTATCCTCACTCTTCTTATTCATAAAGAAATGATTGGTTATTTTAGCAGGTTTTTCTAATATTGGTATAAAGCAAATAAAAGTGGTCATGGTATAATAATAAAATACAAAAATAATAATAATAATAATAATAATAAGTGGACCCCAGTGGAAACAATCACGACAGCACTCTTAGTGGTATGAACCCATACCCATTCTTGGCTATCCACTCAAAATATAAGCACTTTGCCACTTAATAAGCATAAGGCACTTGAGAATAATCAAACTTTTTTGATTGTGTGTAACATTACACAATGCTTTTTATAAACAAGAAAAACAAAAGATAAAAACTTCTTGCCCATTATAACTTTATAATGCACGGCTGGAAATTATAAAATTTCAGAATGTTTCATTTCGCACAAGGAAGATTTTCTAAAATGTCGTCATTTCAAACCGTAAATTTGCAAAGAAATCAATATTTATTCTTTCTAACACCTGCAGTAGGATCCCATCTTTAACCAGATAAAGAAAGCAATATCCTCCACGCTACAAGCTGCCAATATATACTTTCATTTTTCATTTTCGTTTCATTTATGAAAGCTAAAACATCATTAGATCAAACATGGTTACACATACTTAATAAAAAATGTAAATGCGTATATATTTGAAAATTATGCATGCTTAGTGGGAGCAGAGATCTTGCACGCTTCACAATAAGATATCTTTCAGTTGCTCCGATTAACACTTAAGGTTACAGTATGGTAATAAATTATTTCCCACTTGAGTGACTGTGGCATGCACAAAAAAAGAAATACTGTATAAGTCTAGAGCATCATTCAATTCATTTTGGGTTTTGGCTTGGGAGTACCAGACTGAATGGAGTGACATTGTGTTTACAACAACTATGGAAAAAAGTTTGCACACCTTCATTTCAGTGCACTGAACAAAGACAAAGAAATATCGGTGTATTCAAATGATGGAGGTAACTTAACAGACTTCAAAACTGAAGTGGGGGACTTAAGAACATTAATAAGCTCCATTGGGTCATTCAAAAATCACATTAATTATTTTCTATTACAAAAGCTAAAGATATGACAGGATGTATTTAAGATACTCTCCATTGTAGAGGCAGGACGACTATGTTGATTTTATGGAAGTCACTAGTAATACCCTACTTTGACTACTGATCTCCACTGTGGTCCCCATCCAATATTGTTCTGATCCAAGAACTAAAAGGTGTACAAAAGTCTTTTGTAAACAAGATGGTGTAAAGAACATGAAATATTGGAAGCAATTAAAGGACTTAAAAGTTTACTCCCTGGAAAGGAGAAGTGGATATGTTCAAATAACTTATACAAATTTGTTTTCTTGCTTGCAAGTTTAATGTTAATAAATCAGCCAGATTTGACGCTACTGGTATGGGGTTTTCAAAATGTTCCAGCCTGATCTATTTTTGATTGTAGCATAAAATTTCAACAAATTTCAACAAATTTCAACAAATTTCTGAAAATGACAAGCAAATTGGTGGAATAGACTGGTATAATCATATTAGACATGGGTGATGTTAAATCCCTACTGTGCAAATCCAAAAGCTGGTAACTGATAGCTTCAGATGGCGTGGCCCAAGACTGTTCAATATTCTATCAAAATAATTAAGAGATATGACACGATGTAGTAAAGAGATGTTCAAGAAATCACTTGATAGATTCCTACACAAAATTCCTGACGAACCACAACTTAGAGGTTATACAATTATAATTAGAAGTACTGACTCAAACTCTCTTGTGGACATGATCAACTACATGCATTGGACTCATCCAGTTGGATGAGTGATGATCACAAAAGCTAACTAAAGGAACTGACGTAAGTAAATAACTTAATGTTTTACTCACATCAATGTAGATAATTGTTAGATCTCTGTCATGTTGGGTAGAGAGCGGTTTTTTTAAATTTTTTTCTGTTAGATTTTTGGTAGATTTTCCTTAACTGTAAGGCAGAAGGTAGGATAATTATCAAATAAAGTTAATTTTTTTCTTCTTCAAAAAGCCTTTTCAGGTTCTGAAAGTAGTTAATGAGAGTGCAAAATATATAGTGTCCGTAAACCATCCATGATGTTCATTAATTAATATTTGGTCCAATTTTGTTGTAATTTCCTGAAATTTATAAAAGCAAAAAGATCAATCCTAGTATGAATCTATATCTAATACCTATATTTTGACATTTATATCATTAGACTTTATACTTGCTTCAGCTTCTTTGATTTCGGACGAGACATTTTTCATATTGAGTTTGTTTTTTCATAACCATATAGTCAAAAACAAAAATTCAAATCTCAATAGAATCTATATATTTTGAACCATAAAATGTGTACTGACTTTTGAAATAACTGTAAGCCCAATTAAAATGTCACTACAAAGAAATTTATGGCCTTATGCCTATTGATAAGACTGATTTCGGACGGGAAAAAAGGTCAAAAGTGCTCTTTCAAATTTTAGCAAGGATATGGAAATTCACCATTTCCAATGCTTTTAAAAAAGAGTATTCACAGAAATGATCAAGGATGTATCAGTTTTCTCTCATACATCCTTAAAAATCATACCAGAAAACTTCATATTCAAGGAATCATAAAACGCTAATCATAAAAGACATTTGTTAATATTTGAATGGTATGCTATATAAAAACTTTTTGGCTAGGTGTGGGTAAGTTTGACTTTTTGGGCTCTGTTGGTAGGTTTGACACTTTTTGACTGGGTGCAGGTGGATTTGACCTTTTTTGACTGGGTGTGGGTAATTGTAGTTAAGTGTGGCTGGGTGTGGGTGAGTGGGGATGGGTTTGGAGGAGTTTGGCTAGGTGTGGACAAGTGGGGATTGCTTTGGGTAAGTGTGGGGGAGTGTGGCTGGGTGTGGGTTAGTGCACACTTTAAACTAGGCTAAAAGCAATAAAAAAGACATAAACACATACAATTTGCTAAGGTTGAAGACATTGTAGTGCAAAGAATCAAAATAAGCTAGCCTGAAATACTTGGAAAAGTTTAAATAAAGTACACACTCAACACCTCATTACCATTGTAATCAAGAAACAGCATGTCTTGAAGCTTGCTACTATATTTTCTGGATGGGACATTTGATTTTGGACGAGACATGACAAAGTTTATAAAAAAAAACACAGTATGGGCCATGCTTACAATAATGCAATTCTGGTCAAACATAGAACTCACCATGAGTCACACAATAAAAGCATTAAGAAAAATTGTTATTGATATTTGCAAGATCAATTGCAGCAACAACTATGATTTCGGACGGGACAGATTTGGTTTTCTCTGTCACTGCGTAACTTACAATGATGATTTACAATATTTTTTCTTGGTCAGATACTAAACATTCAAACTGAAAATTCTTTCATAAGGGTGAAGCTAACTGAATTCAAACAGTTTTTTCCAAAAAAATCATATCCAATACCGAATATTCTAACCAGCAGTGATTTCGGACGAGACAGATTTTTTTTACATAATCATAAGGTTTAAAAGCCCCACTATATACAATACAAATGATGTTCTTTAACAGCTCATTTTTGCATGAAAAAATCACTAAATCATATATGAACAAAGATTACATAGCAAAAATTAGTGGAACATTCTCTACAAAAAATTATTTATCGTAAACATTTTCTGTTATGAAATGACAAATTCTCATTTAAAATGATTGTGTAGTTTTGAAACTTGAAGCTCAAAGTTCAAACTCTCCACATCTCAAAATCACATCCTTCTTAACGACACCATGGCTTTGCAGTTAACAAACTGGGCTTGTAAATGTATGTTTAGTGGTTCAAATCCGACTTGAGTCACTTTTATGCAGTAGTTGAAGAGTTTTCTTATTCCATTTTGAAAATCTTTCGAATCTATTGGAAAATTAATCTTTTAACCATGGGACTTCAGTCAATGCAAATGAAATGAATTCATTCCAGATTGTGACGACACTTCCAGAAATGTATTACAGGAGTTTAAAATGACGTGCCAAACTTTTCTTAAGACCACTTGTGGTCACCAAACCCTCCTGAAACATCAAAAATGTTGAGGTTTTATTCTATTTTAGACAGAAATGAGATTTTCAAGCTTTCTGCTAAAATTAAAAAAAAGTGACTCAAGTCAGATTTGAACCATTAAACATATGTTTACAAGCCTATCGTTAACTGTAAGGCCACGGTGCCATAATGAACAACGTGATTTCAACGCGATGTGGAGAGTTTGTACGTTGAGCTTTTAGTATTGAAACTTTATCTCAAGTTTTTAAAACTTCTAAATCTCGTTTGAAATGGAATTTGTCATTTCATAACAGAAAACGTTATTATTCTGGCAAAAAACTATGAAAATGTGCTCAAATTTAGCATTTTTGGAAAAAACACCACCTGAAAAATTTATGTAAACTGTTTAGTGACCTAATTGAGTGGGCATTGTAGTTATCTATCATATTCCAAAAGTTCCAACAACAGCCTTTTCTCCTAAAGGGAGGTATGTGCATGTTTGATTTTGGACGGGACACTTATGTCTAAGAAGAAATTGTCAAAAAATCACTCAGTC
Organism: Darlingtonia californica; assembly: GCA_032270445.1. Taxonomy (NCBI): domain Eukaryota; kingdom Viridiplantae; phylum Streptophyta; class Magnoliopsida; order Ericales; family Sarraceniaceae; genus Darlingtonia; species Darlingtonia californica. Next base: position 11,864 of record JAUBWS010083609.1, read on the forward strand.
TTGAAGCTCTTTACACAACACTAGTAAATTCAGAAGTGAAAATATACAAAGCAACTATTACATTATCTATGAAGTAGGTAATAAATAAGTGAGCAATTGTGTTGTAAAAGTTTTATTTGTTAGAATACTACAATTACCCATGTAAATGTGGCGGTGTGGTGGCGCAGTGGTATAATCAGACGTACTACTATGCAAGAGGTTGCTGGTCCGATCCCCATTCCTGTCATGTCAAGTTGCTCTGGCTTAAAATCAGTTATCAGTTATCCTAATGTCTAGCTGGACTGACTTAGTGAAAACTGTTACTCCTGCTGGAAACAACCGATCAGTTGGGTTATATTCGCCACAATGGGGTCATATTCATATCTTCCACACAGCACAGATTTTGCAAAAAAAAGATTTTTTTTCTGTGATGTGCATGGTTGGAAATGA
>JAUBWS010083631.1:0-16687 GCA_032270445.1 Darlingtonia californica
CTTGCTTAATCAAACACTTGTAACAAGCGTTTCTATAGAAAACTCGAAAAATGCGAAATAGGACCTTTCTCTATGTGGTAGACAAATTCACTTTTAAAGTTATCATAATAATTATAGTTAAGGCGCCTTTGGTGGCTTCAACAATTTGTAGTGGATAAACTTTCGCGAATTGTTGTATCAAAACATTCTCGAGACAAACTTTCGCAACTTGTTGTATCAAAACATTCTCAAGACAAACTTTCGCAAAAAAGGCCATAATTCGCGAAAACTTATTTTAATCCTATAAAATTCCTACTTTTGAAGCAAAGTTTGAAATCATAAACAACCCCTCAAAGGATGATGTCTACAACCGCTTTTCTAGAAATAAAACTGAAAAAGGAGCACCACGCAGAATTAACAATAGCAAATTTCACTACGGAAAGCCTCGCAAGGGGGTCGAACTCGAGACTCCGGTTTTACGTGCCTAGCACCTTAACAACTGTGTTACAGTTTCTCATTTATCATTCTTATGGACTTGATTGCAGGTGAAAAAACTATGATACCTGATCTTGAAGTTAAGATACATTTATGACAATAGAACATCTTCTTGTCTTCTGATTCAATAGTTATGTCTGAAACACTTGAACTATGAGAAACACGAAAACTTTTTTTATTACAAAACTCGAAATAATAGCCGGATTTCATGATGTGTATAATGTCTATCGTACCCAGTCCTAAAGCGGTTTCGGGGGCAATATAATTGGGTACTCTAATCTCACATGGTATTTTAAAGAAAAAGCCCACTGTAAACTGGTTTCTACCTCCGCACATGCAGCCTGAAGTAGCAAAATTGTGAACATTGAAACGAGTCTTGCTCCAAAAATACATTATTCATTCATTGAACTCAAACGAAACAATCCGGTTGAAAGCTGACAATAACAAAGCAAGATACTATTTTGTGACGTTGGGGAAACAAGTGTTCACTTACTACTTTCTCCAATATTCCAGAGTAAATATTTGATGGTTAGCTTCTTTCTTTTTCGATCTGCAAAACACAACAAAATAATCTACAAGATCACGATACTGTACCAGAGCCGTGACCATATATTATGGGTTGCTTTGTCAGATTCTAAACAGGGCTCACCATGATTTTACGATTTTAGAACCTCAAAATAGGCTAGGAATGCCTCTTTTTCAATAAGTGTTCTTCAAAAATTCAACAAAATTCTTTAACTGCGCATATACACTTTCACACAAACCGTTTCCCTTTAAAATTAAGTTTCTTTAATACTCCAGACAACTTTATATCATCAAACCTTTTTTTGCTTTCCATATCTTCTAAGCTTGCTTCAGATCGCTCCTTGTACATGGCAAACGCACTCTTTGGCTTCTTCTTGTTGCGACGAGATGGTGAAATTGAACTTAAGTTGTTGTCCTCGAAAAAGACTGTACTATCATCACAAGGATCTTCGAGGTCAAGATTGGAAAAGCTGGCCATTTGGTGAGCAAACGCATTGTCATCCTCCTCACTATTTTTGGTAATCTTTTGACAATGTGCAGAGACTAGATCTTGGACTACATCACATATACCAGTGTACACTTTGCTTAACCAATTATCTAGATCGTCTTCATTGATAATTTCGAAATTGATGGTTGTCTTACCGTCTCTTACTTCATTGTTTTCTCCATCGAAGATATGATTGTATGTTTTTTCGCCAAGACGACATTGAAGAATAAACTTGTGCACCAAGAAAGTCTTCCGCTTTGTCTGTTTGAAAAAGCATGTTCTGCAACTTAAGATACTTGAAAATTCAAAATCTGAAAGGCTCAAACGAATGTTCCGCGCGGTATTCTCTCGATATAAGGACCAAGCAAAGTATACAGTGAAGAATAGAAAATGTCCCATTTATCTGAAGTAGCTTCTAGAAGCAATCCTCTGAAAGCACCCAAAAAGTAGTCCCAGGCTTCCACTTATCGAGGGTCTAATGAATGTACAAGCAGACTCCTTGGTAACTTTTCTCACAGAATCACTTTGCACTAAATAGAACACTTCTAATATCAAACCTTTAGAATGAAATCGTGATTTGAAGCGTCTGATAGTAATGTTTTCAAATCTTGCTGTAAGTTTACTGCAGAAACAGAAGGTCGTCTTTTCATTCTGAAATAAAGGAACAATCTAATTTCAAATTTTTAAGTTATAGTTGAGGTCAAAAATTTGGTTAAAATGTTACAGAGAGTACAGCCTCATTAGTAACTTCCAAACTTATCTAGAGCCCTAATTTTCCTATCAAAATTAAATTGAAACTCAAGCCTATTAATTTTCGTTCCATATACCCATTCCCCTTTTGAAACTACTTTAGTACATATTGCGAATAATTCAAAAAAGGTTCTTTGCAAAAAGGTCTCTCGTGTATCGGAATGAGTTTCATTACTTTAAAACGGTTGCATAGTAAACCATGGACTTACTCTATACGTGGATCGTATTGAATCGATGCAAACGTTCTAGTTTTCGGATCACAAGAACACTTGATACTTCTGTATATCAATGGAACGTGTTCTAATTGAACATCTTCATATTCTAACTTCTTTTGTTTTACTCGTTGATGTAGATCATCCAAACTGTAGCTTCCATCCAGAACTTCAACTTTGGATGGCATTGCTTTGCCTGGCAATTGCTGTTTAATCTCTGCTGAATCTCTTTTACGTACTTTCGTACTAAAGTGTCCAAAATAGACTTGTCCGCTATCTGTGGTGAGGATCAGATGCTTACCGAGAGCAATATCGACAATTTTACTATACGCAGGTAGTTTACAACCTTGCCAATTGCATTCTTTGAAGGATTTGTAACCAGTACACCATAAATAAACCTAGAAAAATGAATGTTAAATCTTTCATTAGTAGTAGGTTCAACTATTTTTTAGTTTTACTGTTTCCCAACCTAAATTAATCTTAGGATGTTTTTGATCACATGTAATTTGAAAATGTTATGGCAATTAACTAACTGAATTAATATTTTCGTGGAATCAGCCAAATTCCAACCCAGGTAAAAGCGCAGTCTTTTTTATGAGACTTTTTAAAATTTGTCAAAAGCAGCCTGATTCTTATAAAGCATCAGATTACATGTATATCTTATGTTTCTTCTACAGATTTTATTTTACTTTCACTCACCACACCAGAACTTTGCAGCACTGCAATTTTTAATGGTTCCGCTCGGTCCATATCTGGCTTTTTCAACTGCAAGGTACCACCTGTCACTCGAACGGCGACGTGTTTTGAGACATTTCCAATGTCTTTAATCTTACGACAAATATACTCTTCAAGAATGTAAAGTTCACCATCGCTGAACAAACAAAGGGTGGCACCGTCACTAGCTGCCACTTGAACTACATTTCCTTGGGTACGCATCAGGCGACTGATCAACTTAGGTGTCGAAATAACTTCATCATTTTTCGCAAAACCCATTTGACCACCATTAGTACCAAACGTAAAGACTTCTTTATCTGTATGCATTACCGTATGAAATCGGCTACATGAAATACCAACTATTTTTCTTCCTTTTAAGTTCTTATTATAAACAGGTGTAGGTCTTGTTGAGAATTTCACTGGTGGTGATTGTCCGAGCTGATGGAATTCATTCAAACCAAACGTCAGAACCTCACCAAGTTCAGTTAAAACAACTGTGTGTTGGTTAGACGCTGCAATCGCCACACAATGATAAAAAGACAGTTTTTCGATTTGTTTCAGATAAAGTACAGTCTCTTCGTTACCATGGCCCAATCTCCCTCCATGACCGTGGCCACACGTGAATATTTTCCCATCATCAGTTAAAATGACAGTATGAAACTTTGTGATGACAACATCAATGACAGATTGATTATTCTGAAACATGGTGTCATTCAACTCAGCAAACTGTCTCTGTTTTGAATCACCAAGGCCTAATGTAAAGTTAATATTGTTTCCCCACATATGCAACGTGTTTATAGGTTCGTACCAAACATCTTGTTTCTCCTCTTCAATTTTCATCTCCTCGACGAAATGTTTAGGATACGAACCAGTGGCACCGGTCGACTGGTTCCGACCATATGACCAACCCAACAGACCAGTTAGGTGATCAGAAATCTCGATGACGTCACCAGAATGTAATGTAAGCTCACTCGGTGTTTCTGCTTCGAATGGTAATACAACAACGCCCAGTTTAAGTTTCTTCCCTGTAAAATAATTTGTCTTCTTTTTTTATTTGCACCAAAAAAACATACACCTTTCCCGATAACAATTTTAGCATGCCACATTTAGCAAGTTATGACATCCAACGTTATCAAAGGAAATAATATAAGGAGTAGATAATTGCAATATTACGAGGCGGAAAGTGCATGGCAAAAATTATGTGAGCGAGGCAAATCCCGTGTTCACCCAACATCAAGAATTTTCTTAAAGAAGATTGATTTTCGGAATAGGGGATATGACAAAAGTATTTAAGATTGAATATTAATACATTTTGGTCTGTTTTGTCACCAATCACAAAGAATTTGAAAGGGGCAGTAAGGGAGTAAGGGACCCAAAACAAATAAAGAGAAAATTACTTTTATTCTAAAAGCTTCCTTAATATGATCTACCATGTTACGTGGAGAAAATTTCGCGATTTGTCAAACATTTACGTTTCGCGTGGACACTTGATTTCGTGGTTTCATATTTCTGAAAAAATCGACGAAAACCGCGAAACTTAATCCAAAAGAAACCTTATCCGAAGCTTTTACGAGCCTGTCGGTGTTGGAACTTAATAACAACTACATTCATCCAATGGTGCTTTATGGGTGATTCCCAGAAGGTTAGACCTCAAGTGATAACTGTCCAGAATGCAAAAGACACTCTTCTGGGAAAAAATTAAATTTGTGGATGTAATTTTCCTTTCTCGGAATGAACGGAATACCTACTTCTTTTCTTATGTAATCTGGGTGAAGCAAGGACGGTCAAATCTAATGGTGAGATACCTTCATTGTCAAATGGTCTCCATTCTTTAACAACCTATTAAGAAAATTATAAAAAAACTTGGTATATAGTATATGCAGGGTGGCCACTCAAAATTTTAGACTAAATTCCAGGACTTTTTTGACTTTGAAGTTTACGAAGTTCCCTACACTTAACGACTTCGTATGGTTCTGCATGGTTAAAAACACAACGACATATTATATTCAGGGTTGCCACTCAAAATTTTAGACTAAATTCCAGGACTTCTGTCTAATTTTTCAGTTTTCCAGGACTGTTTTCCAGGACAGATTTGAAACCAGTGGATCCTGTATATGGCAATTTGCCGATTGGTATTTTTGCTAAGAAACCTGTATAAGAACAAAAACAATAAAAAGCGGTTAGCAACCCGGCAAGATCTAGAATATGGTTATCCCTCAGAGAAATTCGGAACGACTCCCCCAAAGATTACATTAGGTGAAGTATTATAATTTTCTCTTTCCATACCGGTTGAGCTACTTATCAAAAATAACAGGATATTTAGCAATATCTTTTGTCGATTCTCCAGTTTTTAAAAGTCGTGACCATCGTGTTTGAATCTTAGTTTCCTTTCAAGAATAGTAACGCGCTAACCACGCTGGATTCAACTTCAGTTCTTACAACTTAGATGTAAAATTGTTTTGTTTGAGAAAATATAAGAAAGACAAATGGTTTTACATATTATAAATATTATAAAACTTTTCCATTAAAAAATTCGTCTGTGCATAAAGTACAAGTGTGTTGAATATCTACAAGTTAAAATTTTTTTTATATAAAAATGTGACAATGATTAGAAATCGCATCAAAATAATTGTTTTGATACATGAGTTGTTACGTAATAACAACGGCATTTCAAAAATCCCTTGTCAGTCATTAAAGTAATGAATGAAAACAGTAATTAAAAATAACAATGATTTTTAATCATTAAAAGAAGAAATAACAATAAAAGGATTTCGAAGACCTATATTTCCTTTTCTTTAAGTTTTTGTTAAACAATATTTATATTTTTGGCTTACAAAATTTTTTATTTTTTGGTACAAATTTCGAAAATTTAAAGTTTAGCTACCAATACCTAGTTTCATTTACGGTTTTTGACTAATTTGGACCCTAAAATTTCATGAAAAATGAAAATAAATACCCCGGGGTATTTATCCGAGCTATAAGTGTGCCAAATTTAAGTCTCGTAGGAGCAACATTGCTTCGCTATCCTGCCCCTAACTCATGGGACATACCCACGCACACACACAGACATTGTCAGATCCTAGCTCAACTGAAGTTGAGAAATATGACTATTCATTTAAGTTTCCCCTGAATTAACCTTCAAGGGGATGTTGAAGTTACTTACCTCATAAAGAAATACGGCACAATCAATATGTCCGTAATACAAGGCTCGATGCAGAGCTGTCCAGCCTGATTCCTTGTCTCTGATTTGTAATACGCTTTTGGATGCACTGTCTTCACAAAAATACTCAAGTACTCCCAAGTTCCCACATGATGCTGCAACGTGCAAGATGGTTCTGAAAAAGAAGAGCAATTGATCAAATCTATCTTTTATTATGTAAGAAGATTTATTTTACGAAACTTCAAAACAATACCGTTAAAACTTAGGGTGGGCATTAAGAGACGGACGAGCATGGTTTCTATGAGGGTCAGCCGTCCCCCCCTTAAATTTCATATTCACCCCTTAACACTATATCCCCCCTTATCATCACATAAAAAATGAAAATCCTCCCTTATGGTTTCTCCCCCCTTAATAGACCAAATAGTAACTGAAATGTCCTTGGTTGGAGTTTTACATACATGGACATAAATACAATCCAAAACAATAGATTTAACAACAGATTTTATTGGTTTTCGTGTTATTTAGGACTGTAAGTCTTCCAGATCATAAAAAGAGAGTACCAAAATATATTTAGAAATATTAAGAGAAGACTATATCATAATAAGGCATCAAGTTAAAAAGATAGTATTTGTTTTTAGGTACAACTCCTAGGATGGGTGTTGATAGTTCAAAGGCTTTGTCAATGTAGAAGCTTTGCATCTAAAGGAGATTAATTAAAGAAAATTACTTGCAGAATTTTCACATTTTCACAGTCCCCCTTAGTTTTTCCAGAGGACTGAAAAAAACAATATTTGACCAAACCAGGACAATCACCAAGTGTTTTACTCAGTCAGCTGTGGCCTATCATGATGCTCTGGTCATCAGTTTTTAGTGAGAACGGGACAGCTACTTTGTCAATATATAAATTTTTCCCACTTATCATACAACAACGACCCTATCAGATTTTTGACTTGCCTTTTAAGTTTTTTTTTTTTGTGGAGCGCTGGTTCAGTGTTTAAACATGGTTTCTATGAGGGTCAGAAGTGCCCCCCCCCCCTCTTATTTTCATACAAAATATAAATCCCCCTTCGGGTTCCAGTCTTTTCATTGTCAAAGCTAGTAACAGAGTTTCGTTTTTTTTTGTCGATGGGGGACCATCAACCTCAGGAGCTAATGTGGAGGCCCTCCTTTCCGTACCGGACTTTTCGAAGAATGAAGTTATCATTAGGAACTTTTTTAGAAATTATCGAAAAAATTAGATAGATAAAAATTATTAGAAATGACGTCAACGAAAGAAATAAGTTGCCAAATGCAAAATCAGACGATGTAATGTAGCTGTGTTAGATTGTGCAGTGTATCTATACCTTACAATATAAATAAGTATTTGAAATAAAATTCAGAACGGCCTTATTTCTTTTATAAAAAACAACATTTGTGAACACATGTTCTGTAAATTGACTTTCTTACTTGAAGTAAGTGCAGTGCTTGTGTTCGGTTTTCAAAACATGAAAGAAAACATTAGTGTCCGAGGATAAAAAAGAAAGATTGACAAAGAAATCAAGTTAGAAGAAATTGTTTATGATCCAAAATCAACAAAAAAATACTAAGCAAGCTCACAAAGTAAGTCCCCCCTTCGATAGGCATTCTTAATTTTGAGTTTTCCCTTATTGGGAAATCCCCCTGAGTTTTTCCAGAGGACTAGACCATTTTATTGGAAAGAAAAACTTAGCTAACCGTGTTAACAGTCGTGATCCTGGGTTAAGAGTCCAAATCAGCCATTGGTAAATCTGTGGTTAAGTCAAGTAGCAACGAATAACTTGTTTTGATTGCTAAGGCCCAACCAATTTTGCGAATTTTGGAAAATCTTACAGTCGTTGCACACACCTCAGCTTAGAGCACCTGCTGAAATTTTGAGCCTGATTGATTTTCTACAGACTAAATTTTAGGCCCTGGTTGCTAAGGTAGAACCGTCAAAAATTTTTTAAACGACACTATGGTAAAGTTGCTAGAAAATATCATGTTTGGACCATTTGTTCAGGCTTTTTTTAGTTTTTTTTTCGAACCTTTACCCAGGTAACCAGGAACCTTTACTCTTAAGTTCTTTTTAAACAGTTATCAGAGGGTCCTACCTTCCGAGAAACACCTTTAGAGAAGCTTGTGGAATCAACGGCAAGGTAATTTACATCACTGAGAGCCTCATGCGGAGGTCGAATCCGTGACCTCCGAGTTCCAAGCTCAGCGCCTTAACCACTCGGTCACATACCCACAGGCCTAACGGTTTAACCGGTCAATTAAGAACTGAAATTAAACTAACAGTAAGCAGGCGAAATACATACCTGCCAGACTTATCAATGACTTTGAAGGGATTAGCGCATTTCTCCTTTATAACTTTCTTTATCTCCTCAATAGAAGCCGAAGTAACGATGGAGGTTAAATAGTCACCATGTTTCTTGAATTTACAATTCCCTGTACAATCCATCTATTTGTAAAGTGGTGGTAGTATATTGTATATTTCTGAGACTAAAATATATTAGATACAGAGAATTTAAAGTATTATTGAAAGCATAGACAATTCTTTTTCATTACAAAATTACAAACCAACGAAGCCAGAAATTTAAAAAAAAACACCCTTACACGTATCCTCATTCTCAGTTATGGCATCTAGATGATGTGGTACCTTAAAGGATATAACTTTATTGCAAACAAAAACGATTACGAAATAAAATATTGCGTTATCAATAATTTCAATTTTCGCCAAAAAATCACAATAGTGAATTTCGCTAAGTTTAGAAAATTTGCTATCGAAAGCCAAATTTGTGCAATATTAGCACAAAATTAGAGAATAAATATAATGATGTCAATTCGCAATAATTAATGACGCTAAACCAATATTTTTGAACCTAAAATTCGTAATAATGTTCGCGTGTTTTTACTGATCCTTAGCAAATCCACCACTTTTACAAAAACGTTTCCCTTAAGGTTACAGGCATGTTTGAAAGCTTTTATAAAGACAACTTTTTATATTTCTAGATGCCAATCAGTCAAACTTATAAAACTGCTAAGCTCTTTCGAAAATGTATCGTTAATTTTTTTTTGGTTTTCAAATTTACTGAAAATGATAATTTCTTGGACGTATCACCACGCCCTCCTTTCGCCCACTCTCTACTTCGAAACGAAAAGTGTTTTTTTTAGCCTATGTATTTTGTGGCATCAAATACACTTTAATGGAATTTTGAGCTCAGCCCTAAATATGCTTATGTTGAAACTCAGTTATCTTTAGATATACACTGACCTACGGTTATGGGCTTAAATTGTTTCTAAAGCCAAGCTCTTTCATTTGGCGCATTAAAATTCTTTAAAAACCTCATCAATCCTTAAATTGCTAAAAACTCAGACTGAAATCTCAACCACCCTATGCTTGTAGTCGTTATGCTTATAAAAAAACAGCATCAGTAGAAATTTTGCCAGACATTGTTTTTGAGTAGCCTGTAAATACGTAATAACAACTTTAAGTGAAAATAACCAAAGATAAAAGAAAATATGGATTTCAGCCTATATAATGAACGTAATGAAAAGAAAAAGAAAAGAAGAATTATCCTATTTCAAAGAGACTAAATGCTATTTGTTTATCATAAAGTAGATAAAATACGGTGTATATCAATTTAGAACAAAATTTACAAAATCGTTTATATAAAAAAAAGAACAATAACATAAGAACAATATATATGACAAAATCGTAAGAAATTTAATGCAGAATATCATATTTGTTGAATATTAATTATCATTGTAAATTACTTTGTGATATGAATTTTTAATAATAAACATTTTGAATACTATGGAAATACTAATTTTCACGGATTTTCGTCCTTTCCATAAAATAACACGAATTTTACGAAAATGAGAACTTTTGCAAAAGGGCCTAGGAAAAAGGTCAATGCCGAATATTACGTAAGATTCAAAAACATCAAAGCAAAAATGTCAAATTACTAGTAAAGCCATTCGTGAAATCAAACCTAAAATTGAAAGATCATCGTCCGAATATATATCCGCGCAAAACTTAGGTAAAATTATGCGAATTTAAATTGCTTAAAACTTCTATTAAAAAAGCATTTTATTTGCTAAGTCTGATTCGAGAATCCAAAAAAACTTTTTCGTTAATATTGAACACTCGAAGCTGAATCAAATAAAGAATAAACCTATCATTTACCATAGCTTATAATAGAGATAGTTTTGGGTGATAATTCATGTGGTTAGAATTTTGAATATTTTTGAAAACAACAAGAGCAAAATAACGAAAAACACAATATTTTAACCAATTTGCGAAATTAAATCGACGCAAAATTTTTCAAAAGAGGCGTTCAAGAAATTAAATCCACGCCAAAATTTATCCATTTAAGGTAGTGTCAAACAAATTAATAGTCAAATGAACTATCGAACATTGTGAAAATTAATTCATTCAAGGGTTATAAAAAGTTTTATTGAAAGAATTTTCATCAATCGTCCAGTTTCAAACTGTTGTTCCTTGATGAATCAAATACAAAAACTTAAACAAGAAAATGTCCGTCCATGGTAAATCTGTTTCTTTGCAGATGCACCCTAAATTCAAGAAATATCATTAAACATACAAGACTATCGAGCTTTATATTTTGATAGTTTAAATACTATATCAAATAACTTGTAAGTAACATTATTAAAACGACAGTCCAACATTATCTTGTAAAATTCTTCCAATTTAAAGTGAGGAAATCGAGTGTCGAGCCAATCAAAAAGTGTATGATTAGAGTCTTGTTTAATTTCCTGTTCAATTGCTTTGACAAAATCTTTTCCAGAGTCGAGATTAAATTTTTTAGCAAACGCTTCATAAATAAACCTTGCGCCAATTCCCAAGTCACGGTAGCTTCTTCCCAAATAATGATCCAATTTTTCTCTTTGCTTAATATTCAACTCCTCCGTTTTTAAACTGTCATTGTCAAATTCATTTAAAACTTCGACAATAATATCATTTCTTTTTGTGCTCAAGGATATAACAACACCACGTAAATCTTTCACTGTCAAATAGCCTTTTTCTGTTTCCATCATTTTTCGAAGCATTCGACCAACAAGTATAAACCTAGGTTTTAAAGCTCTTTCAGCTTCGAAATGATTAACATCATCATTACTGGTCAAACAATCCAAAAAGTTTTCCGTTGCTGCTCCTTGCATTAAAATATTCAGTTCGTGCCTAGCTTGGTGACCGAGATTACCAATGGTGGTCATTTCACAACCCAAACGCCCTGAAAATGCAAAATCACATTAGACAATATTAATGAGCATTAATTTTTCATTTCACGATTAAGATTTACTTGTTAATTGTTATCTGTATTTATCCAAAAAACAAAATCTTAATGGCATAAATAAGAAAAACACCTCAAATTCAAGTCTTTGAAAATTCATTTACAAGGATAGGAAAGTGATTTTAATTTTATTTTAAGTTTCGTTAAAGTAAGTTCAAGTTTTCGCAATGAAGACGACATACTTTTTGATACAATATGGGTAGTATGAGTTCAGTAAAAATACTTACCAGCCACATAAAATATGATATCAGTGTCGTTCTTATTTTTGCAACTGTTCCACAAGAGTTCCAAAGGAGACTTACGAGTTAGATCTTCCTTCGCGTACATATGCTTCTCCAAGGCTTCTTTATCGAATAAATGGATCAGATTTTTCAGCATATCTTTGTAATCCTCAGGTATCTCTTTAGAATTCCTTGATTTTTTAGGTATATCACACTCAAAAGCGTAGTGAAACACATTCTTCCCTTCTCTATCAGATATAATTTCATTGCAACCAAAAATATAATTTTCTTCCTTCAAGAACTCTAGCAAACAATTCAAAGTACTACCACAAAAGCTATCATTACCATTAAAGGCTTGCATCAAAACAGATTTCTCCTTATCGCTGCACAGAAAATTGGTAATGTCATTCGCTTTGTAAAATGTCTTCAATAACAATTTCAGAAAATCTTTTGGGCAACCTTTTTGAATTGCATAAAACAAAGGAATGCATTTTTTGGTGTCAATTTCAACAGCAATTTGAGGTGATTTTTCGGCATTTGTCCCTGCATCAACCTCATCCACTATTTTGCAATTTTGGTGAAGCACATTACAAAAACATTCTAATATTGAGCTATCTGCGAATTTTGGAGCATAGAGACATATATAATGCAAGTAGTTCATCCCCTCACCATCAAGCATACTAAACTTGAAATTCTGATTTTTAAACAACATTTGAAGTATATCTTCTCTCCCTAATTCCAGTGCATAGTGGACAGGTGTTTTCTTTTCGGCGTTACTTGCTGCATTGATATCAGCATCTGCTTCAAGGAGCAAATGAACAATGTTACTCAGGCAATCCCATTTGATTGCTCGATGTAATGGCGTCATACAATCATTGTCACAGTGGTTTATATGCTCTTTGGCCTGTGATAAAAGAAATTTAGTTTTTTCAACATTGCAAACTTCTTCAAGACCAAAATGCAAAACAGATTTGTTTGTCTTTATACAAAAGAAATTCATCCAACTTTCAATGGATTCTACTAGTTTCTTTATTTCAGGTAACGACTTCTTCTTGATTGTTTGTAGGACATGGATTTCTAAAAGAACAAAAATATATCATTTCGTTCAGATAATGTTGTGAAGTGTAGGAGCCATAAAAGGTATGTGGAAAATGTGAAAAAATCAATGGTCACATGAACAACCTTTCTTTTGGTCCATACCCGAACCAAAAAATGCGTTGGCAACGGGTTATACTAAACCGTTCACCAACCTCCACTCACCTCCACCCACCTCCACTCACCTCCACCCACCAAATCCAAATTTTAAATCATTTAAATTAAGGTATTTCAGTACATATTTTAAATAAGTGATATCTCAGGTTTGAAATGAGATTTTCTAGATCGGTTTTGATATATTTGAGTAGCTGATTTTCTTCCCTGTCATAGATAGTCCATCAGATTTTTGAAAAATCATCTCTTGGACTAATGTAGCGCGCCAAAATAAGCAAAAATGCAAAAATCAAGAATTTTCATTATGTATTTTTGTCTCGTGATAGAAAAGAGCTTTTTCAAATCTGTTTGATATTTGACTAAACTAAAAGTTATACTTTCAAAGTAATGCCATCAAAATTTCATAAAAATCAATCAAATCATCACTTACAACCAAACCGAACGAAACGAAAAATATTAAACGCAATATCGAAGGATTAAAAAATTTTCAGCACTTTGAATAAACACCTTTGCTTGCTTTTCACAGAAATGATGAAAATAATATGACTCAGGGTCTTCTTAAAAACATCTTAATTATTGAAGAAAAACATTTAACACTACGTTAATTATCCAAGGTGTGAAATCTGGGTATCTTTCACCGTTTGTCAGTGCTATTGAACTTCTTTACGGATGACATTTCAAAGAAGCCATGTCAAGGGTATGGTGTGAAAGTCATCTGGTGATAGATAGCAAATATAAACGACTCCCGTTTTCCAAAAAAATTCAGTGTAATCAATGAAGAAAAATTTAACATTTAATCTCAGGTCTGAAAATTAATCGCAGATTATTAAAAAAAAAAATTGTAGAGGAAGAGTTGGGTGGAGGTGGGTTGAAGGAGGGTGGAGGTGTGTTGAGGTGAGTGAAAAGTGGGTGAAGGTAAGTAGAGGTAAGTAGAGGTAAGTGGAAGGTGGGTGGAGTTGAGTGGAGATGGGTGGAAGGTGGGTGGAGTTGAGTGAAGATGGGTGGAGGTGGGTTAACGGTTTAGCATAACCCGTTGACAACGCAATTTTAAACTGAAAACTCATAATGAAAAGCATTTTAAAATAGAAAGAACATACATTTTAAGATACATTTCATTCCACTTAACTTCCAAAAATCAACATGTCATTTTGTCATTTGTTTAATTTAATGTTTGCATTATTTCAATCAATGAAATATTTTCATATAAATATTTCTCTTAAATAGTTTTTCAACTCAGTTGAATTTCAAAATTTTTCAAGAAACCATTATAATTTTCCTAGACATCCAAAAAATTTAGAAATTTTATTCAACAAGATAGTTCCGGAAGAGGATTATACCTTTTGTTACCGTTTTTTACATTTCCTTCTATATTTTACGAACTCTTTTAGATTTAAGCTCCTTCCAGTGACAATGACCCCAAGAGTTATTGAGATCCAAGCAATTAGAAAAGAATGTAACAGAAGTTCTAGCATTGCGGCTTCTTTCTCTTTAAACTTAGCGCGAGTGTCAGCACTATATAAATGTTTTTATGTATGACTGCTCATTTTCGATGATTTTGCACAATACTTTTATGACATATACCATAGGGAAATTTTTTTCTACCGGGTGAGTCACAAAAAAGTTAAAATCTTTGAGCAAATATTGTAAGGCATTCAGATAAAAATTTTATTTAAATCTTTTTTTAATCGTGTAGAGAAAAGGCTAACTTAAATTTTGGTATATAAAACGTTGATTTACGTTCAGTAGATCAAAAGTTATGGCCATAAAAATTAAAAAGCAATTTTTCAAAAATGCGAAAAAAGCAGTAAAAAATGACGATCAATTGACAGTGGTACAGTGATACTTTCCTCTTGACAATCAAAAAAAACTCACTGGAATGGTCCATCGGATCAATAAATGCATTCAGGCGAATGGATATACCTTTACTAATGAATGAAATCATTAATTGTATTTTTTCTTACGTTATTTGCTAATTGAAGTCTTTTCTCTACACGATTAAAAAAAGATTTAAATAAACATTCTTTCTGAATGCCTTGCAATATTTGCTCAAAGATTTTAACTTTTTTGTGACTCACCCGGTAGACATTTGTATATAAACACCCCATTCCACACAATTTTTATAATCAACTCCTTTATGTCATATGTTCATTTGAATGTTTGTATCGTTTCCCATCAATGATTTTTTTCAAATTGTTTCTCAATTCCTGTCATAAATTTTAAGCTACCTTATTCCCATTCTACTATAGACGATGGTTGCAAATGAAGAATTTACCTTTTGATAGCCTCATAACCTTTTTTCAAATATTTTACTAACTCGTTTCAGCGTCTTCCATTAATAACAGTGACCCCTAGAGATATGCAGAATAAAGCCATAAATAAGAATGTACCTTTTGTTTCAAGAAGTTCCAAAATTGCGGTCTCTTTGATTTCTTTAAACTTAGCGTAAGTGTAAGGTAATTCACCACCATTGTCCTTCAAATATAGAATCTTCTTGTCACAACAATCTATCATTTTCTTGACAATATCCAGCTTGGCATTCTTTTGAATGCAATAATAATGAAGGATTGTTTTCTCTTGCTCGTCTTGTATACAAACGTCAAACATTTTCTTGTCGAGTAAATATTCCAACATGTCATTATTTTCACGAATATAGAAAAGAGCTGTCTTTCCGTGGATATCTTGCAGATTGACATCAATTGACTTTGCAAGAAATTCTTCAGTAATTTTCTTTAGGTATTCCTTGTCGTAAGAAATTTTTCGTCCTCTTCGAAATAAAATATGAAGAGGTGTTTCCTTATTTGGAGAGTCCTGAATATTGACATTGATTTCACAATGACCAAGCAAGACATCTAAGATATATCTTTTTGAATTTTCTTGGATATATCTATTATTGTTTTTATCGATATGCTCATAATTGTGATCTATGGCAATATGCAATGGAGTCTTTTTATTAATACAGTTGACATCAATGCCATGATGACCAAGCAAGACGTCTACAATATCTCTAGAGTTTTTTTCCACGGCAATATGTAATGGAGTTTCTTTATTT
The DNA here is from genome assembly GCA_032270445.1 of Darlingtonia californica. Taxonomy (NCBI): domain Eukaryota; kingdom Viridiplantae; phylum Streptophyta; class Magnoliopsida; order Ericales; family Sarraceniaceae; genus Darlingtonia; species Darlingtonia californica. The sequence goes on from JAUBWS010083631.1 coordinate 16,114, forward strand.
TTGTTAATACAGTTGACATTAATGCCATGATGACCAAGCAAGAATTCTACAATATCTCTAGAGTTTTTTTTCACGGCAATATGTAATGGAGTTTCTTTCTTTACATTAATACAGTTGACATTAATGCCTTGATGTTGGAGCAACTCAGCAACCTTATCTGTGGCACTGTCTTGTATTGCAAGATACAACTGAGATTCTAAATCAGGCTTCTTGCTTGTTGGATCAGGTTCTAAATCAGGCTTCTTGCTTTTTGAATCAGGTTCTAAATCAGGCTTATTAGATGTTGAATCAGGTTGTGAATCAGGCTTCTTGCTTGTTGGATCAGGTTCTAAATCAGGCTTCTTAGATGTTGAATCAGGTTGTGAATCAGGCTTCTTGCTTGTTGGATCAGGTTCTAAATCAGGCTTCTTAGATGTTGAATCAGGTTCTGAATCAGGCTTATTAGATGTTGAATCAGGTTCTAAATCAGGCTTCTTGCTTGTTGCATCAGGTTCTATATCAGGCTTCTTAGATGTTGAATCAGGTTCTGAATCTGGCTTATTAGATGTTGAATCAGGTTCTAAATCAGGCTTCT
>JAUBWS010083632.1:0-12290 GCA_032270445.1 Darlingtonia californica
CACAAAAGTAAACGCTAAGTAAAATGCACATCAAAAATTAAGTGGAGTACTCAAATAAACTTGAACATTTAAAACGGCTTTTTTACGAGTTGATATTCTTAAAGTTTAAATTTTTGAAATACAGCCATTTTTTCAAAGCGTACAATTTAAATGTCGCGAAATTTAAGTTATGCTGAACCGCGAACTAAAAATGCTGCAAAACCCAAAATATGCAAAAAAATAAATAAAGTGCAATTCAGATGCAGTGAAAATGTTCAAGCAATAAGGTAATGGTCGACATAGAATAAACAATTAAACGGTAGGTTAGCAGATTTTTTGCCAAAAAAAAGAAGAAAGATAGAGAAAAAAGAAAAGAGAAGAGAAAAAGAGACAGTGTGTGAGTGTAAATATATCACATAGTGTTCCTACTTTATTTTTGTGCTCCTTAAACATACAAAGATAAAGCACTTCTTTGATTATTCATGAATTTCTGAGGTTTTTTTAATAGTTCAATATAAAATTTAGATCACGTTGATTTTAGCCAAAGTAGACCCCTATTATTTAAAAAAAATCTTCTTGGTCCGTTGGCCACAACCATAGTGGGCCTCCTTAGTCACTATTTTATAGGCCCCCCCCCCCCCCCCCCCCCCACACACACACACACACTTTCGAAAACGATTTGCGGATCTTGGTGAGGATAATAGTGAATTTCTGAAAGATTTAGTGGCTAAATATTCTTGCACCCGAGTCAATTTTGACAGTTTTTGATAAGCAACTCTCTTATAAGCACCAATACTTGTAGTCGGAGTACTAAGAACCTGACTATGGAGCAACCAAATGAAAAGAAAATATACGTTTTGAAAAAACAACGATGGAACTGGTGCTGATAGTTTATGCACTCAACTTTGCTAACTTGAAAAACAACCGGTTAACTTGAATATAGACTTGACTTATAACTGCGACAACTAGTCATCAATGAATAATATTTATGAAAAACAGGCTAATGTCTTATTATTTCATTTCATACTATTTCATTATACGAATACTATTTGATAAATTGTAATTTATAAAGTGAATAAACAGTTTTTGACTCAAGTCTGCATGATTCTTGCCAAAGAGACACAAATATAAGTCAACCTTTTAATTTCAACGTTTTGCTTTTGGTACTTGAACTCTGGTAGAAATAGCACATATATGGCGTGTTAGATTTTACTGTCCGTGATCCAAAGTAATTGCAACACAAATTATTAATGGCAAGATTTTGATGGCATTCAATCTTTTCGTTAAAGCATCACCAATTTACAATCCAAATGATTTTTGATAGTTTTGGTAAATTAGCTCTCTGGCGGAAGTTGCATATAATTTATCAAATCATTTTAGTAGCGATACATAGCAAGTAAGAAGCCTGAAAGTTTACAGCTTAAGTCCTAGTCCTCTCTGCTTAGAAGCGACGCAAATTAGTCTTTGACATTGTATTTGGTGTTTTATCTTTGTGAAAAGATGAAAATACAAGGCCAACTTACCAGCCTTTGCCGTTATACTTCGCAGGTATGTTCTTTAGCCTTCTACTGTCTGAAAAAGATCACTAACAGTCGCATGATGTAACGGCAAATGTGGCAAGTATGTTTAAACAAAAACATTTTCTTGGTTTAAAGCTGGTTTAATATATATAGTTGATTATACGCCCTCCGAGTTATCGGAATGGATACTATACCCTAGTGTAGGGATCTCAGCGCTTACCAGACTCTGCGAAACACAGAATCAGGATGCATTGTGGAATCACGCGAACTACACGAATGACCATTCACCGGAGTGTACTCTTGCAGGTGTAGAACTTCATGAGCTCCTCTGAACATTACAATGACTAGTTTAACTTTCCATACTCTGTCCCAGACATTCCCAGTGCTTGGCAGGGAAGGAGTATGTACCACTTTTAAAGTCCTTGGTAAGACTCGGCCAGTATTTGAAGCCACGACCTACTACACGCAAAGTGGGCACTCTATGTTTAACCTATGCGCCGATTATGTACTCAAGATCATTATGAATTTCACACTTTTCAAAGTTCATATGGTATTACTTTGACGAGATTCTGAATTAAAACATTTGTCAGTATTTATCCAAAATGTTAATTGGCCGAACATTGATCCTCATAGAAGTGAGAAAAGCTAAAAGCAGCTCATTTAACAGCTTCATAGTTGGTTCATTATTCCTTTCACTTTGCACAGATAAAATCTTTGAGAGTAATATATAAAAATAAAAGCCTTAATAAGGAAAAGTGAATTATCGGAAAAGCGTAAATTAAGATTATTTAATATATATGACCAACAAGGTAGTTAAACTAGTTTTGAAATACTATCTAGTATATTTGATTTTTTAGATAGCTTACTGGTTAGCTTGATTCTACCACGCATTAGTCTTTCTTATCTTTTCTGGGGTTTGTTATCTTGTCATGTATTCTAGGGTATCTTATCTTGTCATGTCTTGAAATGTGTAGATTTTACAATTTTACGACTTTCAGGTTGGTTGATCATAGATTTGTTTGACTCATTTGTTTGTAATATTATTCAGCCTGTTCCAGAAACAAACTCACAAATAGATGCAGTCCATATATCCTTCCAACCCAAAGTATTTTACAAACGCTTTTCAAAATACATTACGCTGCTCACTAAGTCGTTGTCAGAAATTTTTTATTAGAAAGCGAAACAATTCTTACAAGTTTTGGCAGTACTTAGATTTAATCGATGAGAAAAGACATTGTGTGTAGAGCGCTATTAATTCTCTCTCGGAATAAGAGTAGCGCAAGCATTTGTCTCCTAAAGCTACCGATTTTTCACCACCAAATCCTTGACCTGGAGAGATTTTAATATCTTAGCCACACCTATGAATTTCATGCATGATAGAATTTGACAAATTTTTTCCAGTTTGTCAATCGTTAATATGAATTAAGTCAAGAAAGTCTTCCCTGGTATTTAGACATGATTTTCAGTAGCGTTAAATCGAAACCACGGTTGCTTGCTTCATGTGTCAGAATCTTATGAAGAACACTGACCTGTACTAATTATCTCCTGAGAGATATACATCACAGTAGGCTATCAAGTCATCTCCCCTTCCAGTTTTTCGTAAATAGCTTTTTTTCTGTAAAAGCTATGAACTTGAAACTTTGTGAATATTCTGAAAATTTATTTGGAAAGATAACTCAAAAACAAAATTTCAAAATGTTGCCCTGAGGCGTTGCTATGGCAACCATTTTGAGTTGTGATAGGAAAAATGGCTTATAAAAAAAGCAAAGTCTAATTGTCAATCAGTATTTGACTAATATTGATAACACCTTCAAACTTGGACTGAAGTTAGATAAGGCCAAATTGCTTTAAATAAATTCATCAAAATGGGAATCATATTTTACAGCATTTTTGACTGTTTCGAGGAAAATTTTGGGCAAAAATTATGAACTTTTGCTAAAAACCGGAAAATATATGAAATTCCATCGTATAACCTTTGAGAACCTGAAATCAGAAGTCAAAAATCGTTTTTTGTTCAAAAGTTATTGATCATTTTCTCGTAAATTTAGTAAAATTTTCAAAAAATTCTTATAAAAATTACAAAATTCAAATGCCATAACTTTTGAACTACTAATGCTATTGACTTAAAATTTGGACTGTAGTTAGATGACACAAAAGTAATTCAAATGATTCCATCAAAATGGTAGCAAATGCAATGACGTCTTTGAAAATCGATGATCATTTTTAAGGGCAATGTTGCACCAAAAATATTCATTTTTGTAAAAAAAACGGAAAATATGTTAACCCCTGTGGTGCGGACCATTTTTCCAAAATGCTAAAAATTGACAAAGAATTTCACAACACTTTTCATATTTTCAAGTTTAATTTCTCGACGATGGATTAACCAAATCTAGTAAACTTTGGTATTAAAAGAAAGCTCTTTCTGTCTACTTTCAGAAAAATAGGGTGTTAATTAAGGCAATTTTCACTCATTTAGGAGTTATGGACACTTGAAGACACAGCGGTATTTTGGGTACCTTGTCCCGTTTATATGCGGGACCCGCACTTTAAGGGTTAAACACCAAAAGTGAAAACTTGCAAACTCTTCAAATCGCTCCCATTCAACAAGAAATGGCTCTAGCACTTCAAAAAATAGTTAAATCCATATTTTGGTGAATCAAAAGTCTTGATTAAATTTCAATCCTTTATCTTATAGAAAATCAAAACAAAATGGGGTTTGGTTTCCTGCTTTAATTAAAGAACGAAGTCTTTCATGCTTTTTCCAAAATTCTGTTTTTCAAATTTCATAGAACATTTGTTTCGATATCTTGTATATATCAGACACTTTTTCAACAAAATCAACGAGACTATCTTGAATGAAAGTAAAGCACTCTTTAAAATTTAAAGTACGAGGTTCACGTTGTAGAATAATTTGCGAAGCTTTGAATTTTCAATACAGCGGAGATCACCAGTAACAACATGCTTGTGATATTCATCGCAAAATTTGGAAAGATGGCATTCACAATTTGGAAAATCGTTGACCACGAATTCATCATTAGAAGAAGTGATATTCAAATTTGAAATTTCTTCCTTATAGTTTAGGATCTTATTTCTAATTGGATGGTTCAATCTGATGATTCAACTTCTTCTGAGCGAAAAAAATTGAGAAATATGAATTTGATCAAGCTTTTTTGACGAAATTTATGACACAAACATTCTTAGGGTGTGTTTTACGAGGCTGCGAGACTTGAATTTTGTAAAACATTTGGTGTCGATCATGTCTAGTATAAACAAATACAATTGTTCATTAGACTCTTCTATAGCAAATATAGTAGGAAGGATTATTTGATTTTTTAGAAGACCACGTGGGAGCTTATTGACAAGAATAAGAACATTGTTGAAGGCATCTTTTTGTTTTCTGCATACCAGTTAAAGATCGCTTTGAAAAACGTATTGACAGAAGAAACGTTGTTCTCGAACTGTCTTCTGTGAGCTCGTAATAGGCGCGGTAATTTCATTTGGAAAGGACTGAAATACCTGCCAATAGCAATACCTACATCGCTAGAGTCGCAAACTTTGTCAAATGCTTTTTCATTTAACACGTAAGGGTAAAGAGTTCTCAGTCTTTTAATCCATAAGTCCTCGCGCGTCAACCTAAATTTAGTGACATTCGGGTTGCCACCTTCGTCATAGTCAGATCCTTCAGGTTTCTCTAAAATTTGATAAATGAATTTGTTTCAAAAAAGCTTTACTTGTGGTTGATGACATACTCACATCCAGTCACGATGTGTATTCATGCGTAAAACTAAACTTAGTTATACACAATAATAATACAATATATGTACACACAATTTTGCGGAAATCTGTAAAAATAAACTTTTCCTGATCTTTCTCTTCTACCGCATGTCACCAGCAATGTTACTAATCATCAATATTCTTGCATAAATCATAACCAATCTCCTCTATCTTACTCATCTCAAAATCTGGTCTATCTTCTTTCTTGTCAAGCGTGTGGCCAACAGTATGTTAAAGAGACGACAACTAAGTTTTAAAATGAATACATACTGTACATCAAAATCAGGATGTGAACACATCATCAATCACAAGTTGACTTGTCCTGGCAGTAAATTCACTTGCTAGATTTTAGAGAAACTTCCTGGTTCAGGATATGACGAAAGTGGAAACGTCGATCAAGAAGCCACTAAAAGTCAAGCTAAATAGAGAAGACCATTGAATAAAGAAACTTATAACACTATATTCTTATGGGTTCAACGTCGAGAAAGCCTTCGACAAAGTTTTCGATTCCCCTAATGAAGGTACGGCTATCGGTAGACTTTTCCTTCCTTTAACAGTAAAGTACCAACGACCGCCTAGATCACGGAGAGTTAAGAACAAACCTATTACTACCAGTGTTTTTTTGATATTATGAATGCGTGGTGTTCGGATTGTCCTAAAGATCTCTTCAACAACAGTCGCATTCTTCTCAGTCATCTTCCACGTAAGCTTCTAAGAGAAATAGCTTCTGAAATTCTTTATCCAACTGTGTTTGCTGTGAATTATTCTAATGAGCAAACTTATCTATTTATCTTGGATAGAATGTTTTTGTAGTAGAATTTGTCGATAAAGGTATCGGTCACATTCACTTGCCATCAATTTTTCGCTCGTAAAATGTAATTAGTACACTTCCCGATGTCTTAAACTGTGAAGATCATCTTCTTACAGTTAAATTTACTTTAAACCCATCAATGAGACGTAAAATTCTCAACCATCCGTGATGAAGAGTTTGCTCAACATTTGTGTGAAAAAGTACAAGCTCACCCCTGCTATTCTCTCTGGTTCAAAGAAGGATAGAATCTTGGAGAAGGTGAAAGAGAAGGTTTCGTCATAAAAAAGAAGATCAAATCACATCCAACAAATCCCATATTAAAAGATTCAGATATTCAGATATCGTTGCTTGTCTAAGTGATCTTCATTCTTAGTTTGTACTGGTTCCAATCGATAAACCTTGTAACAATAATTTTTAAATCTTTTGACTGTTAGAAGAGGTGGGTGGGTTTATCTGGCATTCCTTGTAGTACTTATAGGCTTTGTAGTAATCCTGCTAAAACAATCATCAATACTATCATAGAGCTGTGTGAATCTTTTTCTTTAAACTGTATTTCCCTCTATCACCAAAGAAGGATCTTTATCTCTCACATCATTTTTACTTATACCCGTCACACCTTATTAGTATTATACACCTTAAATTAGTATTGAGTGTAAGTGACAGTGTAGCGCCCCACTTGATTGTTTTGGTAGCATGGAAGTAGCGACCCATATGAGGCCTATTTTCGTCCTAACCTTCTGACCCGTATTGTCACAAAGGTGGTGACTGATCAGTACTGCCGGGGAGATACGTCCGTAAAATCATTTCAATTTTAAATCCCCTAAATGATGGATGTGGTCATCGACTAATTATTTGTGACGTTCGATTTACCATTGGTTAATCATTTTACTCTACATCACGCTCTTTTCTCTTTACTATTTTCACATTCTCTTTCACTCTGTCATTCTGCTTCATTTGAATTCCACAAAATTTACATCTATGTCCTTGCTACACTCCTCTATAGTTTTCTCTTTTTCCAACTATATATGCTTTTTATGTCTTGTATCGTCCTACGTGCCGTATTGTTCATTGTTGTTGTCTGTGAAGTCTGTTTTTGTATATGCCTATCCTCTATCTGAGGTCGATATGAGTTTAACACTCTCATACTATATATACCTTAGTTCCATTATTTTTCGCGACCCTTTTATTTTCGCACTCTCAACTTTTCGCTCCCCAAATTTTCGCGCGCCCCTCAAAAAGGTTGTTTCGCGCATATAATTACGTCTCTTGTTTTCATTAAAAAACCATGTTTTTTATATTGCTAGTTCTTATTCTGTCTCACCCTTTAACCCCCGACCGTGATAAATAAACCCAATGTCTGATTCAGCTCGTTTCAGGCAGTTGCATGCAGCAATTGTACTATTTCGCGAAAATTAATGGAACTAAGGTAAATCAATTTACCATATAAGCTAATTCCTAACAAAATGGGACATAAGTCGAACTTTCAAATCAGTAAAAATAATAGATATATAGATATTACTTCATGGAAACATTAATGAAATTTTCAACACTGAGGTCGTGATGATGTAACACTTGCTTCCGAAGAGACGGAATTACTCTTCCGACCCAATGATATTTATCATCATGAGTTGTTTCACACCACGATCAATCGACATTCTAATAACATGACTATCGTAGTTCTTTTGATGCTTCCGGACGAAATTTTTGATGTCACCGGTACGGCAGATAGCATGAAGTTTCTCATTGTTAATTTTGTAACGAAATTCCCCGTCTTCATTGACTCATTTAAAACAGCTCTTATCATTCTTCGAAGTAAGATATGGTAAGTGACGTCAAGTTTATTGAGCCATGGTTAGATTCCAATTTTGGAAGAAGTAAGTCAACCTACTCCTCACAAAACTGTTCAAATAGTTGATTCTGGTTGCAAGGTAAATGTTGGAGTTTTGAAGCAGGTTGGACATGCTAGTGAACTTGGCGTGTGCCATTTGTATCAAATGGTTGATCTTAATGTCTCCCGTGTTTGGTTCGTTTAGAGAAACGTAGGAGCTAAGGTATTTGAATTCAGTCTACTTTTGAAGGGGGACACCACGAAGAGTGACGATATTCAGCTTCAAGAAACACACGATTCAATATCATTGTTTCTGCTTTCGTTTCGTTAATACGTAGGCCGTACTCGGTAAATACCTAGTCGAGAAGCGTAGATGAATCTATAAAAGAAACAGAATTATAAGTCGTCTCGATAGCCGCGCGATGGGAAATAAAAGAGTTCGAGTCCCCATAAACTCTTATTTTCGTTTCGCATTTGTAGTCATTGTTATCTTGTTACTGCTCTTGTATTCGATATTTATGTTGGAAGAAATGGACTGAGTTATCTCTAATACATTTACTTACAAAGACATGCACGATGAAGTCAATAAACAAGTTAAACAACAGCGGACCTTTAGGGGCTCCTTGGCGAACGCTTGAAATAACAAGGAAGGTTACACTGAAAATCTGCGCGGTGTAAAATTATGCCTTTTTGGGTGTAAATAATGATTTACACTTCAAAGGTTTAAATTTACACCGTAAAAGGGTGTAAAATTTTATAGCCGTCAAATTACTCCCATTAAGTGTAACTTAACTCCCTAAAGGTGTAAATCTACACGCAATTTTTATATTTTTACACCCTAGTTGTAAAATACAGGTGTAAATTTACGCCACAGCATTTATCCAACGAGTGTAATTTTACACCCGTTTAGGGACTCGTCTTAGACACCGTCGAATTACACCCTTATAGGTGTAAATTTACACCGCGCAGATTTTCAGTGTATCATGGCTTCCTGGTAAGTCAATGAAGTATTCTGATAAAGTTTCTCCAAAACATCAAAGAGCTTTACATTTTCACTCTCCAGGAAACGGAGTCTAATCGAGTCGGATAGCTATTTCCTTGGTATATGATCAAATGCTGCCGTTAAGTCAACGAACGGCAGATATAATGGCTGTTCTTTTCCGATTCGATATTTGGTGAGCTCTCTTTACAGAACAAATCCCGTCTGTCGTTCCTCGATTCTTCCTAAACCCGTTTTCTTCGTCCGTTAGCTGTGCTTCATACCAATGTCGTATACGTTCCAAAATGATGCCGATGATCAGCTTGCATAATACTGAGTCCTCTGTATTTGCTTGGATCAGACTTTGATCCTTTCTCTTTCTAGAGAGTCTTCAATTTAGAATTTCCCCAGACGATGGGTCCATGTTTGACCAAAGATTATTTGAAAAATAAATGAAGGCATATTAAATAGACATTACCAAAGTCCGCCTACTCCCCCGCCAACTTACGTTTTCTTAGATGAAGTTTTTTACACTGTAACTATATTTATAGGCTATATGATCAAGATGAGCCAGCAAGGTATCAAAATTACAAAATTAATTTTGGTGTGCATTAATTCGGTGGTATTTCATTCGTTCGCACGAGAGTATTGCTTCCCACGTCTACAAAAAATTAGTATATGGACATTGGCGCATTTCGTAGAGCAATCAACCGAGCAAGTGAGAGTTTGTGGGTTCAATCCCCACTTGATCTGAGGTAGTTGCAAAGTCACATTAGTACAGGATCTTTCACTTCATTGCATTATATATGTAAGACGCACTTGGTACATTAATGTTGATTACTGATGTCAGCCTTATTTATTTATGGTTTCATGCAGACTTAACGTATTTTGTGCTACCAGTAGATAAGTCTTAAAGAATAAAAATAATTTTGCGCCGCTGTAACTCTGCAAATAAAAATGGAGCACAATAATGCTATGCAACCCAATTAATGACCATATTTAAATCGTTTCCTTTAAACGGTGTAGTATTGGAACCGGTAACAGGTTACAGAAGACACAAACTTCGTATAAGTCAGACTACCAAATTGAGGATTGAGAAGCTCTCAAGATTCGCTTTAACTATATTCTTCACGAGCTTTGTCATGTACGTTAGATTCACTAGGTGGTAATATTTCCCCTTTGAGCTAAATTTTGATAGAATCGCTCAAATGGCTGATTTTTTGCATGGAACTAGTAATTCATGCGTAGTTTCAAAAAATATGAAAACATACAGGGTAGTTTGGATATTTTTACTGTCGTCAGCAACTTTAACCTAACAATTTACCAAAATTTGCCCAAAATTCAAATACCAATAACTTTTGAATAAGACATCCAAAACAACTGTTTAATCCTTCAAATGAAAGATAAGAATTTGAAGTTTTTTGAAATGACAAATACAGGGTGCCCTCTACTCCTGAAAACTCCTTGTAACTCCTGAAAATGAATTGTACTCCTAGAATACACACGTATTCCCTAACATGCTAAACACAAAAATGAATGTTGGATGCCAACTGCACTGATAAATACGTTACGCACTTAAGTAACGGAAAGTCATAAACGCTTAATCATAAAACAGCGGTATGTAACTCTAAACGACTTATCACATTGGTAACCTCACTCACTCTTACGAGTCACTATACGTACAACTCATTCAAATTAAACGATTGTCCACAAGAACTTATTTGACGCAACTCATCATCATTAACTATACAACACTAATGCTATCACACATTAACGAAAAATCCAGTGAAAATCATGATAACAGTTGCTTTGGGAATACACACGTATTCCCTAACATTTCCTGACGTAAATTTTTTCAAACAATACCAAAGAAAACCAAAAAATGCACAATTGGAACTTACATTTGATGTAATGTGCAATTAAAACCGACAAGTCAAGACATGGCTTCAGTCCCGCCCTTTTGATTTAAGGGCCAATTTTTAGGTTAATTTGAAAGGGTGATAAAATTTTCTTAATATTAGGGGAGGCTAATGTTCTAGGAAAATCAAACGTTTTTCTAAATAGATTTTTTCCCACGACACTTCAATATCGAATTATACTTAACCATGCTATCCACAATGCTATGAGAGGCACGTTCTCATCTTTTGTTGTTAGATTGACTTCAGTTATTCATACTCTGCTGCTGATATAATCTATAATAAAGTTTTAACTTTATTGATTTGTTATCCATTTTATGTAGCTAAGACTTTCTACTTAGCCTTTCAATTTTTCGCAAAAAGACCAGTTTTGCATAATCCTTTACTTACTGTTATCAAGTATAGAATCCCCTTGCTATTACCAAAGCTGGAGGATTAGACAAGACTTGGTTCTGACTTTGATTTACGTATGTATTGTTTTCTCTTTTTAGTTAGTTTTATTATATAAGTTCATTAGATTCTTCAGAGACAATTCAGATATGTTAGTCCCACTCCTCAAATCATTACAACTCTTAGGTTATGACCATAGTATCAAGGAGAATCATAAGAATAAAAACAGAATATAATAATAATAAAAATTTACAATTCCCAACATTTAACTTGAACAGTAGGGGTAAATTCAAGTCTTACTGGTACATAGCAGGGACATATCAATAAGGGCATCTATTTCTTATATAGTACGTATAATAACAATGGCGGATTTCAATTTCAAAGGATGACAAAAGAACCTGGATTTAACGATGCAATATCCACCAGAATAGGAAGTATCAAGCTTCTTTTTGGATTGTGCGATAAAATTTCAAAATAATGATATTTTAAGTATCTTATACAGAGTAGCGGTAACTTACTAAACAGACCATTAGCATGAGAAATATAAAAAATGTTCCTTCTCCAAAAGGTCCAAAAAGTTTACTTAAACTTATTTAATATGGTCAATTTACCTGCCAAGCACTCGGTATTTCTGGGATAGAGTGTTGGAAGTTAAACTAGTCATTGTACGAGCACAGGCGGATTTTGTGCTCTTGTATTGACATTGTCTGGTCGGATATTTAGTGGTTAGGAAATCGAAAGATTATAGAAGAATACGATTTTACATTTATTCGAATTGATAGATTTTCCATAGTGTCGACAGGCCACACAAGTTTCAAAATTTATCATGGTTGCTAGCGAGTTTTATTGTGCACCGTCATTGAGCAGAGTCCACTTTGATATTTTCGAAACCCTATTGACTTAAATACGTTATTTAAATCATTGAAGTATAATAACGGCAGTACATTGCAGTTGTAAATTCGATTACACTGAGATGCGTCACCAGTTTTCTTTTCTCGCTGCTTGAAGTTGAATACTTTAAAATACAGCAATTAAGGTTCTATGAATGAAACACCACATTCACCATACTATACCTATATTTCCTATCAATGCC
>JAUBWS010083654.1:0-12287 GCA_032270445.1 Darlingtonia californica
TACGTCTGCACGCGAAATAAACCAATAATACCGAAAACACTTGTTATTGTTTTGTTTGAATGAAGAAGTGAAAAGAATCGGTATTGACATTACTATCCAACATCCTGCTGCCCATGTTTTTACCACAACCCGGGAAGGGTGGCTTCCGGGCTTGCCAAAGGGCAACCGGGATTATTTTGTCCAGGAATGCTTATTAAACATATTCGCAGCTAACCTCTATATCTAGTGGCCATCCGCAACCTGGGGAGGAACCCGGTGGATGGGAGTTATCTTCACCACACCACAAGCAAATAACACGGTCACTGCCAAGGACGAGTATACTCGTCGTGTGAGGGTCAAAATACCGAACCAACTTCAAACAGCCATAACTTCTGAACGATTATTTTTTTAAAACAGCGTGGCAGTAAGGAATAAAATTTAAGGCCGCTTTGTCTATTTTCGGGACTATTATTTCACTATCGACGAGCACTTTAAACATAACCCTTATACCGGACAAAGTACTCAAGATATTGTTATGCATTCAAATGCCCATATTTCGTCTTATTCAAAACAAGATTTCTTTTCGTACCAAAGTTTACAAGTTTTGCACATTCCATAGTCCAGAAGTTAAGTTTAAGAAGTGATGTAAAAATTTCTGGCGATTTCGGGCATTTTGAAAAAAACTCGCACCAGAAGAGTTAACTTTTTATGAAAAAATGTATTTAATTTAATTTAGTTAATTGCATCAACAAAAGTTGGATTGATAATTTAGGGTGTCGGGAATACCTTGCAAAGTTTTTTTCACTTCGAATTCAATTCGGCATATTTTTCCAGCACATTATATATAAAATAACTTAGCAACTGTTTATATTGACAACCACCCTACTTACTGTGCCATTTTCGTTGGTCTTTCGAAATCTTGATTCATTGACAGATGAAATTTTAAGTTAAAAAGCTTTTTTTTCGAATATCGTGAACACATCAAAATCCACAAAATCTATCTTATTACAGAAAATCAACGAGTCATATTTACACAGCAAAATAATGCGCAAAAACTTGACACGGGTGTTGGTAGTTTGGCAGTAGAAAATGATTACTAAATAATCAATGTGTCACAAAACTAATGTTTGTTCTTTGAGAATTAAGTTCATGATTTGTTAATTTCCTGAATTAAGGTAGTTCCTGCTAGAATTCCATTGGAGTACTTTAGGCGTAGAAACTTTCGCGGACAGAAACTCTCGCGAATTTCAAGAATTTTGGCCAAATTTGCGAAAGTTTATATCGCAAAAGATTCTAAACCATGTTATTTGCGATTTGTGAACGCGAAAGAAAAAAATTTCCTTCGATTTACGCTTTTTAAGGTTTGATATAAAAAAAATACGTTTTAGGTTCAATTAATGAACTTGTTAAGGCTCAATTTTGATGATTCGCGAAAGTTAATGCTCAAAAAAACTTTAATATGACTAATTCGCGGAAGTTTCTGCGCCTAAAGTTAGCAAACTTGTGTGATTAACCAATGGGTAAGAAAGACAGCTCCTGGTTATCAATCGTACATTTACAACTTCTTTATGAAAAAAAACCCGATAACCAACAAAACAAACTTTGTCATTACATCCCGTCAATATTAACAAAAATGATAAAAAAACTGAAAAAAGCTTTCTCACTGCTTCAGCCAACAGTAATTCTTAAGCATAGGTATTGGTTTTTCCAAATTCTTGTCCGTCTTTTTTGTTTCAATGACTGCACTGTTATTGTTATTATTTTTCAAGTTGGCACAGTAATCTAAATTACTGCCATTGAAAACTGGTTCTTCTGATAAAACGTCCAAGAGGTATTTCGAATGTCCATTCTCAGCTGTGATAGAGATATTAGGTGGTGCTGTATTGGAACGTGCTCTGCATGGTGTATCCAAATACATGTCATCCATATCACTTTCGTTGTCGTAAATAACTAAGTTTATCTCCTCTTGTGACGACGCGTTGCTGTAGTCGTCGCGTTTGTAATCGCTGTTCACTGTCTCTTCAATCGGCATCAAATTCGAGGGACATGAAAGTGAATCAGAAGACCCAAAGCTCGACGAGCTATGGTAGTTTCCGATATTGACTGGTCTGTCTACTGTAAGAAATCTCGAAGATGGTTTTGTTGGAAGCGTTATGCTACGAGGTCTTTGAAACAAATATTTCTTGTAATCACTACAAGCATACGGCTTTAAATAACTATCACGCTCGAAAGCAATCGATGGATCGGTGCTAGACCATGAAAGCGATTTTTTCATCGGTGGTTTGTTTGTTTCGTATGTGCAATGAAGATAATCACTGACGTATTCATTCTCATAACTTGGTAGTGATGTATTACTCTGGTATGTGGAGTCACCTTTCAACTCAAATGCGTTGATGAATGATGAAAAATATTCATCAAATACTGGTTTAATATTATTTTCACTCATCTAGAAAGAAGAACAAAAAAAATCATTTACATTAGTACTAAATAATCGTTCTCCCATCACCCGTATTAATTTTGGACCTAAGATTTTAGAAATAAGAATAAGATGAAAAATAACTTTGATTAATTCTTTAAAACCTTCCTACCCATCCCCTAATATTTGATGAATTCTAATGAAGCTAAATGCGAGTGGTTAAGCGTAAACTGCAATCCCGAGCTCGACTCCATTTGGAGGTTATCCGCAGTGAAACTTGCCAATCACTGCAAATTCTGTATGGTGAGCTGACATGTTAAACCTGTATGGGGAGCTGACGTGTTAATTCTACATGGTCCGCTGACATGTTAACAGGAAGGCAGGACGGTCATTGGTAATATTTCATGAAGAACTGAAGAGGCAATCTTGGGTAAATTATCAAATTTTTCCTTTTTTTCTCACATATTGAAAATTCCCCGATCAAACGACTTTGTTGGAACAGGTCAATACCACTGATCAATTGCATATACATCCGGATCAATGACCTGTATCTCAAGTTATCCAATCTATTCCATCTACTTCCTTGTTTTGAGTACGATCTCATATTTTTGTCAATATTTCTAGTGAATTACGTCATTAATATATGAAACATGAACAAAGAAAGCAAAGAAGTAACTATAACGATAGAATGGCAAAAGACAAAACAAAAAATGGAAATAGGAAGGAAGGAAAGTAGAAAATAAAACTGAGTGATAACATTTTAATAGTTTTATTTTCAATTCTCTCAAAAAAACTGGTTTCGGAAGGACTTATAATTAAAGTCTTCTTTTTTATTCATGGTTCTAATTATTTATGTAAGATTTGTTATTATTAGAACACTAGGTTTAGGTTTTCGAAAAAAACAAAGTAAATTAAAGACATCTTAGAATGACAACACATTCCTATGTTTAAAACCAACTTCATTTACGCTGCCTGTAAAATCAAGAGGTTAAAAACATGTTGAATTAACTCATTGTCACTAAAAAACCAGTAGTTGAACATGCAAGGAAAAACTTGAACTACTGTCGTTTGCATACAAGGGGTACATTCAAGAAGGCAATAATACCAAAAAGAGAAACAAGAAACATTTAAACTTTTTTGCTCCATGTTTAAAAGTCACGAGTCTTTCAAATTAAAAGTCAAGACTTTCAGCTTACAGTAAAAAGTTAACCCTATTACTCTTCTTCATTTTTTACTGACCCAATCTGTATGTTCTCCATTCTTCGGAATCTTATCAACGGTACCAAACTTAAGCTATAAAATATCGGGAAACAGTTACATAACTTTTACAGTTACATAAATAAGTTTGATTGATAAAAAATCAGACTTTAAAGATTTTATCTTCAAAACAAGCATATATTTAAAAACATGGTACAAAATATGAATGGAATACCTAAACCTTCATTTCGAAATATCAAGATGTGGGAACAAAGCTATAAAAGGATCAAAACAAACAACATTTTCCCGATAAAAAAAATATTTGTACAAAAAATGGGAAGCCGCTTGCGAAAAATATTTTGTAATCATAACAACAAACTTTGCAAAGTAATTAGCTCCTTAACATCCCATCGGTTGATCAATTCTTTTGTTTCTGTATAGGTACTTCCTCTTGGAAGAACTAATTTGCATTGATCAGATGTCGCAAAAAACATTCACTTTCATATTTCTAACCCGCAGAGCATCAATCAAAGTTGTTTTCTTTTATAAAAATGGTTTGCATTTTTGCCACAAGAGAAGCCCTTTTTTTTATTATCTATTTATTCTTTATTTAAAGATGGATAAAAGAATACGTAGTTGTTCAAATAATCAAGTCTAACTACTAAGTAAAAATATAAAATCTCTAATAAAAACTATTCAGACAAGGTTTTCAAGCATTTCACATCAGAGACAAGGTGGCTCCATGCCATTGTAGCCCGAAAATCAAAAGAACGTGTGGCCCGTGTAATTTCACCTTTAGTAACCAAAAGAGATGAGCCTGTCTTAGTTTGTAGCTGGTTGATTTGATTGGGAATGTGTTTAAAATTATCTCAGGGTTCAAAAATTTTAGAGTCTTAAAAATTTCAACCATGACCAATACCCTGAGATTTCTGGTGTGATTGGTACAAGCTCCCGTTAATTGAATGATGATGTATGGTATCAATAAGATTATGTGCCTGTTTACTGCAAAACATCCACACCAGAGGAAAGAAAAAAAGGAACGCATTAAAAAGAAGATCTGTTGAGATTGCGTCAAAAAACTTCTTGTTCTCAATAGTGCGATCTTGTTTGCAGATGTTAAGAGCATGTGAATAAAAAATTAGTTGACTATCGATAGTAACACCAAGTAGTTTTACCTCTTTTTCATTGCTGATGACATTTCGACCTATCTTAATAGCAATGCTATTATCCTCAATACCTGGAAAAATGACTTGAAATTTGCTCGGATTTGCTACCATTCCATTACATGAAAACCAATTGAGAGCAACTATCATGTCTTCGTGTATTTTGGACGTTTTCAGGCGATAATTCCCATGAATTGATGTCAAAAAAATCGCAATGAACAAAAGTTAACAAAACTGAGCTGTTAAATTACAGTTAATTCCAATTAGGAGATAATCATTCGCAATTCCTTATATCACCAAAATGCTATATCTAACCCTTTTAACTGCAGATGTTGAATAATCTCAATATTAAGGTTTTTAAAAAGTTTGGACCCCTGGGTAGAGTCCTAGGAGCTCCGCGACCCATTCTCCAGGGAGTGGTCCCCGGTCAAGAAATAAATTCCGACACAGAAAGGGTTTTGTGCATATTTTTGAATTTTTATCGAAACCGACAATAAGAAAACCCAAGAAAGAAGAAGTGTGAAGTTACTTAAGATGACGATGACGTAAATTATGCAAGCATATTAAGAAGCTTTTCTAGCTCAAATATCTCGCAAACGAATGAAAATAAATATATATTTTCAAACTGCAAAGAGACTTCTCAAACAACTTTTATTAAGATCTTTCACATATGTTCTGCTTCTAAAGAAAGAAGGAATCGCTTTGAGATAACATAGTAAAATAAATTTCGATCATCGATCAATAGTCCTTTCTAAATCTCCAGCATTAAAAACCCCATAACAATAATTCTCCTCGGTAGAACGAGAGCTAGTAGACTAATAGTACTGCAGGTAGATTTTATATAGTTGTTTAGTATTTAGTATAAATTTTGTATAATTAGGAAAATGAAAGACACTATGATCTGAATTAACCCTTCAAGTACCGGAAATCTCCAAGATATGGGGAACATTTGGACGCAGTCTTTACCTATTGACCTGGGACCACTCCTCGTGCATGAGTCATGACGCTCCTAGATTCCTATCCAGTGGTTCAAAACGATAAAAAAAAATTCAATCAACAGTGGCGCGTAAAAGATTAATCATTTTATAACCGTTTATTCGTATTCATCCCTTGCTCTACATTTGGAGGCAGAAAAATTTGAAAACTTTTTTTGCAGTAATGGAAGAATCTTCATTGTTTAAAGTCGCTCCATGTGGATCCATTAAAGAATCAGTGTACAATATTTGCGAGTTGAAAGATAAAACGATCAATTTCTTTAAACAATATCGTACTTTTCATACACGTTTTTTTAAAAGAACAAACCACATAAGAACGTAAGGTTATTTCCTTAATAAAATGTTGAAATTCATGTTTTAAGAAGAATTTAAAAACATATTTTAGCTTAAAATCCGGTTAAATAAAAAAAACGCGTAATACCACTGTTTAATTATCAAAACATGTTATTGTTGTTGAATAAATCACAAATTCGAACTTTTCCATACTTATCAGTAAAAAAGTGAAATATCTCGAAAGAACTAAAATCATAGAGCCCAGATAAGCCAAAATGGTCATTCTAAACCATTAAACAGTTAATTTCAGTTTTATTTAATGATTAAAACTGTATAATATTGTTTTTCTATAACGTATGTGCCCCCGGAAGCATCACCAGACCGAAGAAAAATCCGGGGGTTAAATGATATAAAAATCGCTAAATTTTAATTAGCCTATAAAAAGTTATAGCTGCTGAAAGACACGGGCCGAATTCTTTCTGGGACACCCTGTAGATCCCAACAAAATTAATTACTGACATTATATTGCTTTAAATGTCCCTCTTGAAAGCTTAATTCTCTTAGCGATTAGCGCCTATAACTAATAACACTACACTACATGAGACGTCGTCCTAAATTGCCTATCAAATACATGCGCAGTTGGCACTGTTGAATGGTCATTAAGTGTTTTTCTATTAATTGAACACCAAATCGATAATAGAAAACATATATACTTATCGACGACGAAATTTAATCCCCACAAATAATCTAAAAATAGGTTTACTGCGAAAAAAATATTTGGAAAAAATAGAAATAATTTTGACCTCAGAGATGTGTATCTAATTACATTTGTACAAGCATTAACTTTGCAAAAGTCAAGTGGTGCCTTTATTAACATATATTTACAACATCGTTTACCAAAAGTTAATATAAACTATGTGCAATGAACCCATTCTTAGCAATTTAAAGAAAGGAGTTTTTATATAAACGAAAAACGACAACAAAAACAAGGCACCAAGATGGCTTCAACCATCTTGTGAAAATTTCGATTTCAAGGAGATAAAGAAGTATAATAACACGATAGATACGCATGGAATGGAATCACTGAATCATTTCTAACATAATTCATTAAAGAAAAGATTTCTTAGCTTAATCTGATTCATGTAAAGGTGTATTTCAAAGTGTTGAGTATAGAAATTCAACGATAAAATGAAAATTCTTTCCTGTTATTTTCTTAACTTTGGGTGTTCAAAAAATCTAGGGGTAGTTCTCCCCCCTTAGAAAAAATCCATTTTGGCGCGAGTGTTTGCAGGAAAAATGTATTCTATTAAACCAATCCAAATTTCAGGACTATCTCTGATGAAATCTGTTAATTTTAATATAATTTAACACTTATCCTAACACGACTACCCCTATCGAGATTCCATGACAATTTCAATCAAGGCCACATTGAAATTTTTACCTTAAGGATATTAGTTATTGCCGACGTAAATTATTGCGGAAAAACCATTTTCAAGCAGAAGAAGATTTACTCATGGGGAATATTTATCAAAATTCAATGTTTAACAGGTTTTTTCTATAACCTCAGGAGTAGTAGAAAGTGAAAAATTTCACCTGTCAAACTCAATCAGTTTCTTGTCATTATCATTTATTTAGTTAGTATCATTTTGTTTAAAGCAATGCATTTCCCAGCAATCTGGAAGCTCCAAAATGTAAAAATTTACTTATTACCCCTTCCGACCAACCATGGTGGCCTTTCGAGTGGCTCTGTTTTTGGAGCTTGGAGCTTTTAAATTTTTTAGGTTCCTGGACTCCAGGGAAGTGGCCTGGGAGCTCCGAGGTCCCAAGGTCCAAAGTCTCCCAAAATGTTGAAAATTCCCGATACAGAAGAGTTAAACGACTCCACTTGTGCAT
Source organism: Darlingtonia californica (assembly GCA_032270445.1). Taxonomy (NCBI): domain Eukaryota; kingdom Viridiplantae; phylum Streptophyta; class Magnoliopsida; order Ericales; family Sarraceniaceae; genus Darlingtonia; species Darlingtonia californica. The sequence goes on from JAUBWS010083654.1 coordinate 7,917, forward strand.
GACAAACTTTGTCATGATGAATATTTGAACTTAAAAACACTATTCATCATTCGACCACTGTCCAAACTCATCCTCCGTGATATTTTTTGATGGTCTCTACTGAATTCAAGGATTGACTTTTCCTTGTTCCTTCCTCTTTCCGTTCCTTTTCCTTTCTCACGAATGTCAATAATTGCAACTCCAACTGTTTCTATTCAACTTATTGTTTGAATATGTTTTTGTGTTGAAATCATTAATATTTTATGAACATATGTTCAATCTTTTCTTTCCAATAAAAAATCAATGATAAAATGGAATTCATTTTTGAATTTATCTAAAACATTTCCTGTGAGATTTTAAGGGATCATTATTGACTAAAGAAATCGATTTTTTTAAACAAAAACTAAAGAGCGTTTTGAAAATCAATAACCATAATTTACACAACGAGATGTCTGTTATACATGACATAATCAAGTACTAACTTGTACGTATTTCTACTTTATCGTGAAATTTCGCAGTTTTGGCTGTTTTTTGTAAACCGCTAAATTCAAAAATACAGCAACTTAAATTAGGAAAACAATATATGCTGCAACGAAAACCTCACAAAAACCCCTTACCGTCCAATTCGATACGAAATTTAGATTTTTATTGGATGCAAGCGATGCATCAAGGAGCGGCTAGTTATGGTGATATAAACTACATTAAGGTATTAAATTTTCGCGGTATTTTATTTTTGCGATTTTAAGCCAAAACAAATTGTATCATTTTGTGGAACGCGGGAATTAATTCCGCAAAATGTATTTTTCTGTTCATTTTCACATCATTATCAAATCGCAAAAATTAATTCTGCAATAAATTAATTCTTTAAGGCATCAATCGCAAAAATAAATTTCGCAAGAAACAATGGCTGGAGAGGTAAGGGTTAACCTTCCAGCATATCAATAACAACCATTTGAAATAGAATATCATGAGTTTTTAGGAGAAAAACATTTTACCTTAAAAAAATGGCGCTAGGATCAATGCTTTTCCCTGTGATGGCCAAGGTTAATTGGTTATTAATAGATAGATTTACGTCCCGCTATTGCCCATTTTCAATATCGCTGTTCCTTAGCAACAAGAAGTATCTTAATTCAAAACCACTTGCTTTATATAAGACTCGATTCGCTCGAGTAAAAGCCGTGTTACAGGCGTGTTTTAAAATAATTCATAAAAATCTCAGCCTGGTTTTCGCAAAAAAGGTCACAAATTATCAAGGAAGCGATGGATGGAGAGTGAAATTATTATGATGAAAAAGTCATATAAATCATGTTTTTCCTTTTTTTTTTATAAAACCCCTCCAACTTAAAATATAGTCTGTTCATTCACTTCGTGTGCAAATTCGCCGGCTTTGCGTCAGTGATTTTACGACTGTATATTGCTTGCTAATAATGTCGTAATTAAAAAAGGCGTTTTTTATATTTTTTAACTGAATGTTGACGGGTTTCAAAAATGAATAATGTGAGGTATGTTTTGACCCCCTGAAAATGTTAACACAATTCCCTTTTGAAAATCAATTATCGATTTCACACATTAGATGAAAACAGTTAATGATATGATTCAGTCAACTGGAAAATCAATTTGCACAAGAAATTTCTGAACAGACTATAGTTACATCCCTAAACTTTGAGATTTACTTCAAAATAAAAATATTAATGTATGTGGTTCGCCTAAAAGATCGTCCGCGGTAATTCAGAAGATGTCACCGAAATTTTTCCTTCAATTGGTTCTCAGTTCTTGCACTTACATTCAATTCTACTCTTCCATAACAACTCACACATCTAAAGAATAAGAAATGAAGGTTTAATAATTATGTTTATACTCGATACTATGTAATCAAATACTAATTAAAATAAATAAGCTTTCTGAAAAAAATTGAAGAACTTTATTATTTATAAAAAGTTGATCGCATTACAAAAACCGAAGTTAATATAAAAAATATACAATTTTATACATAGACTTTACACGACGGATCATCTTTAAGAGGTTTTAAACTTATGTTAAAATATGGTATTTATATAATTTCATTTTACATAAACATTTCATTTACGGTTTTGTTAGTCATTCATACTTCATAGTTGAAAGCATGAAATGAATGCACAACCACACGATATGGCACATTTTTGGAGCAATATGGTGTTCCCACGTATAACGAACGAAAACATTCAAATCTATTATGAGTCATTTTTTTCAAAAATTTACTGTTTCACTTTTTTAATACAAATACTCAGGGACGTAACTAAAACTTACGTAATTTAAAAACAAATTTAGGGGGGGGGGGAACAACACATTCTAGAAAGCAATAGAGTCGTCCTATTATGGAGAACGGTTAGGTTCTTTTGGTGCATACTTGCAAATTGACGAGGGGGTGGAGCATTCTCCCCCAGCTGTTTTTTTTTCTTTTTTGGGGGGGGGGGGGGGGACTAATTTAAGACAAAAATTTTAAATTCAGAGCCTTTTTACAGAAAGTATTTGGGAATTTCCAACTTTGAAAGTAGATTGATAGTGATTGAAGATTTCTTCTGATTTGCAAAACTTAAGTGATTATGGAAGATACCTTGTATCAACAGTGTAGTGGCAACATCGACAATTTTGATAAAAGAGGTACACACTTGCAGAGGTTTTTTCAATAGTTCAGAAACTTTCAACTTGAATTCCTGACCAGAGATTGGTCGAGTTTGGTGCCAATAGAAAGCTCTAATGTCCTATAAAAAATAGTTTGGTTACTAATTGGATCGGTCGAAATTCAACAGATACGAGAAAAGTATCTTATTTGGGGCTCTGACAGTTTAATATTTTACGTCTAAACTCAAAACCACAATTAAAGTTTTTTTGGAACTAATCTTAGGAGCGAGATTGCAGATAGGAATATACACCCTGGATTAAGTTTTCGATTTTAGACTTTGTTAAACTTCGTATCAAATTAAATCTTTCACAAAAAGAAAAAGTTGAAAGATGTAAAAAAATGGAAATATGGCAAATAATAATAACAGCAAAATAAGCTAAAGACATAAATCAAAATGAGTAAAACGTATTATTGTTAAAACATCATTCCAAATCTGTAATATAAAGACTCGAGGACATAGCGTTTTAATTATATCAACATGATCATCCTCAGAAGACTCCTTTCAAACATTACTATCATCAATGCTGTAAGAGTTATATTACGCTGTGATAAAAAAATAAATAAATAAATTCAAAAAATTGACACCTCATTAATATATCTCAATAAAACAAAGTCCAAAGAAAATCAACGCCACAAGATCCTCGGGTAATAAGACAATAGCAGCCTGGCAATACCTTTCTTCCGTCTTACAAAATGCTTGCTCCACTGCGGTGAATGTTCTAGCAAGATTAGCTATGCATCAACGCAACTCTATTTTCCTTGCCATGATAAAATGAGAAGGTGGCTTGACACCTGGCTAATTTGAGGTAAGTCTGCATAGTTTTCTCTGGCATTACTTCAGTTCAATTATAGCTCACAAACCGCCAACCCCCACGAAATCAAAGTGTGGGTGGTAAAGTATAAATCAAAGACAGTTGGATGACGTCATCAAAAGGTTTTGTTAGTATGTAAATATGGAATCAGTAAAGGCTGAGTACACAAATAAGAAAATATTAATGAAGTTACGCACTTTTTCAAAGAGAATACTATCGAAGCAAACAGGATCTCTTTAATTCTTTTTAATTTTTCAACTGCATCTTAGAAAAATATTTTCCAATATAGCCTAACTAAAAGGGTGCCCAAAAATGTTAATTCCCAAGATTGAAACCAGTTATATCAGGATATTAAAGGGCATACGCAAAATTACAAAACCCTATCCCAGTTGTAAGGGTAACCACAAAATTGGACATCCCCTCCCCTCAAAAAAAATGAAAACCTTATATGGGTAAGTACCGACACATTTTGGAAAAAATGGACCCCCATTTGAAAATGGTAGTGAACAACTAATATTGATATATCGACTGATATTGATGAAATTTGGGAATTAATTCTTTATTTTCAGATTCGTGGACTGCGGGAGAAAACTTATTTCGGAAAAAAATTGCAAGGCATCAAAGTTCAAAATAAATAAAAAAAGTTTGTTGAAAAACAACAATGACAATAAAATTATTTATTCCGTCTAAACGTACGTTCGATTGACCAAAATACCGCTATGACTTTGAAGGCCTATTATTCCTGAACGCTTGGAAATCGATCAGTTCAACCTATGCATTTTCTGACAGACTATAAAACGAGGTTTCTTCTCGTACCAAACTTAAGGTGGCAATATACTTTTTAGCCCGTACCAGACTCTACACCCGTAGAAAACGTTAGTAGAGTCTGTTACGTTTCGTGTGTTTTTATGATCCACG
>JAUBWS010083665.1:0-12287 GCA_032270445.1 Darlingtonia californica
TGGAATGAAATTAGGTGGGTTGAGGTCACACCATGAAATATTGACAGCCAAATTTGGGGATCTTAATGAAGAGTCCAAGCTGTCTACAGCGAAAACATAAAAGATAAAATAGTTCTGCGGGAATATTTTTAGATCCGTTGTTCCCTTGCGAATATCTCCCGTTGTTGAATTGATTTCAAATGGGGAATCTGCTCCATGAATATGTGAATATGTAATGTTTGGTGTATGGTCAGTGTCATAAGCCGTTACAATTCCTAACAACATGCCATCATCTGGGTAGAAACAAAAGTTGACGTCTAAACTGCTTATATTCCAATATGGTGCTTCGTTCACATCATCAATCATAACGTTCACCGTCGCATTGTTTAGTGTCGCTTGCAAAGTGAAATCTCCCGTGTTGTCTTGGTACAAGGCCCTAATCATAAGGTTGTACTCTGTAGCCTTTTCATAATCCAAATTATTTTGAACATAGATTCGCCCAGAATTGTCAATGTAAAATAGATTGTCTGTGTCACCATCTGATATCTCGTAACGGATTGTGTCACACACTGTCTGTGTTATTACTTGGGTAACATAAGTTACTATATTGGTGTTTTCTAGCATCGTTAAATTGTATTCAAGGTGCTCGAACCATGTAACATGCGTCCCTAAAAAAGTTCGATCTTTACTTAGAGAAAAATATTTGAAAAAACTTTCTTAGTTATATAGTGCATGATCCTTGAGTCTTTTCCAGTCTGTACCAGACCTTCCCGAAAACAGCGGAAATGAATTTCCCGGTGTCAGGAAGATGTGTTCTCTTTCGCAACTTTTTTGCACTTTCACTTTCTCGTTTTTGGAAAGCCAAAGTGAAATCGTGGTGGAAAACATTTATCTCAAGATTTATTTTCTCAATTTAAAGTTTAGCTTTTCCAGCTCAATATTCTTGAGGCCTCAGAAGGTCGTTTGGATCAGCTAAAACGAAGTCACTCTCTGACAACTCACATCATAGGTAGCTTTTGTTGACATTGGAAATATTCCGGTAGTTCTGACACTCCTCTGTGGCTGCTTTTAATGCTTTGAAAATAGTTGACACCATCGCAAATGGAAATAGAGTCTACTTACGTTATGTTGCGTGAGAAGAATCTGGTACAGGGTGTGTCTTGAAATGAGAACTGGCTCGTACATTTATTTTATTCACTTTAGCGATTGTCGTTTTTAATTCATGCATTATTATTGAATTAGACAACCAGACGAACTGAATTTTTACACTCTTTGAAGAATGTCTTGGGTTACGTAAGTACTAATTCCTTAATTTCCTCAATCAAACACGCGAAAAGTCTCATATGAAGCATACAGATCACGAGGTATTAGGATAAAGTATGTAAAATTTGGTACTCAGAAAATTACAGTGAAGACGAGAGACATTGACTTACAGTCACAATTATCGTTACACCCACAAAATTGTGTTTCTTCTGCTCCCAAAGATTGATCTAATTTATAACATAGCTTATTGTAATAAGTAGGGATAGGTGATGGGTTATTGCATTGTCGTGTTCGATTAACTGTTTGTGTAGTTGTATCGCATGTTGACCATGTTGACCAAGTATTCCAACAACCATATTCTAAAATGATAATACGCAGATATTGCAAAGCCATTCGACGAAGGTTGAAATTATCTCAAGGAAAGTAAACCTGATATTCAACAGGAATTTTAAGCCCTAAGCAACTTCAAAAGTCAGGCTATATAATACTATACGGTTGTCGTTTTATGGTATATTTCTACCTGAAAGAAACTTGTTTTAGCCATTCTGGAGGCTCGAAATCTCAAAATTTTCTTGGCCTGTCGGCCTTAACCATGGTGGGGCCTCCTTAGACACTGAACAAGGCCCCCCTAGAATTTTATGCTGGCTACGGGCCTGCTCCAGAGTGAATCCACGAAAACAAAAAGGTAAGTATAAACTGTAAAGTTAATTCACTTATTGTCAGTGAAGTCGCTGCATTGTGCATTGAAAAGCAAGAAGCAGTTGTAGCATGCTTATTACGATAGATATTGAGCATTATTGCGAAAGTAAAATATATACTTTAAGGGAATCACGAAAATGAATTACGCAAAATCGTCTTCCCTTAAGGATAATTGCCTGATAATTACGCGGGATTAAATTTCCGCGTTACTTTTTAGCAAATTTTGGGTTTTGTGGCATTTTAATTTCGCGTTCAAGTATATTTATTTGTTACATTGCGCGACATTTAAATTTCGTGGTTTGAAGAATAAGCTATATTTCATAAAATCTTAATTTCGTTATTCACTTGAAATTTTCTCCTCGAAACCATTTCGTCAGCTCGTAATAAATGCCGTTTTCAACCTTCCTGCAACGTCAAATATGCGTCGAAATAACATCGGTAACTTACATGATTTTTTATGCCTTTTAATTTCGCGGCCTAGAATAAATACTACATTTCGCGAAATTTTAACTTCGTGGTTTTCTGACGTGGTAAATCGCGAACTTTCGATGCTGCGAATTTTCATGGAACAAAGTAATAGATAATGGAACATGCTTAAAATACTTTAGAGAGCAACAACCTTAGAAGTGGTAATTCCCTCCACAGGAACTCTTATTTGATATGTTCCGTAAGTTACTTGGGGGTACAAATGATGTGCCATTCTACGTCAGCAATATATTTTCCTGGTCTAGTGATACCGATAAGGCACCCTTCTTGCACAGCCGCTGCTATCAGGGCTGTCCGACCTATACTTTATACTTATCTTAAATACCTTTTGACGAGCTACGGCTCGTTAAGATACTTGTTCATCATGCAGCTTCTCCTTTATCGAACATAAAACAAAAAGTTCCCAAGCCCTCTCAAAACGAGGAATTCGGATTTCTATCAGTCTTTAAAATGCGTATATCTTGTAATTAACTGGGCTTTTTATTCCGGGCTGAGAGTGAAAGCATTACAATCTTTTTGATATCACATAGTAGCAGCATATTTTTACCTGTAGAATTCTTTATAGATTGATTTTTAAACTCTTTCTTTACTTACAAATGTCAGAAAAAGGCAAAATTCTTAGGGCGATTTCTCGGCGTTTCTTATTCGGTACGGTGACTTGATTCAAGTCAATCATTTTCCCTTTATCCAACTTTCAAAGAAATAAAATAATTGTTCTATATAAAACTTACTGTATCCATAAAATTCTACTTCACAGATTGATACTGCTTCGTTGATATTAGCAGAAGAAACTAATGAATATCTACCATCAAAAGCACTGTTTTCTGCTGTACAGGCAACGACTCCGTTCGCAGTTGGTTGTGTTTGAAATTCACTTGAACTGATACAACTTCTATCAGTCCTTGTCCCTTGCCAGCCATTAAATACATCCAATTGGGTAACATTGCCGGATTGTTGTATTACACGGACGTGCGTTATTCCGGTTAGCCGTAAGTCGTAACCCATATCAAACAAAACCCATGAATATTGGCCAGATCCGGGATTGATGGTCTTGCATGTTGTTATGTCTCCATCAGTGAGGAGGTTCAGCCCGGTAACGTTACTACTGCTTACCACACTAACCGTATTAATGTAATAACCGTCAGTTTCGTTGATTTTATCTAAAAGCAAAGACACAATCACCTTAAACTATTGAAGAAACTATTAATTGTTGGAAATAGCACGAAATTTTTTGAAATCGTAGACTGTTAAAGGAAATTTTCTTTTCCAGCACAGATCACAACTGTTGGGAACCATTTGCTCTTACAGATATGCCACAATTGTTGAAGCTAACCTACTCCAACTCATGCTATAATCACTCCAAACCGCTCACTTTACTCTTTTCTGTAAATAGATCAATCAATTATGCAGATAATGTCTTTTGTCAATGTACAAATGTACAAAGAAAAAAAAGGAACCCAACTTTAAAAAGGCTGCAAGTTTTTTAAGTTTTTTTCAAAAGTATATATTTTACTTTGTGAAATTAATTATTTCAGGAAATATTTAGGTTTCTTTTTTCTCGATAAGTTCATTAAGATCAATAAACTCAAACGTTAATAAACTATAAATCTTTTGTTTACGTCGAGCTGACTTATTTTGTTGCTATGTTAAGAGTATCACGAAAACGTTTATAAAAACACAGATATGTGATTTATAGTGTGATATCAAGTTTTTATTTAAAAACAACTGTATTCTTCACTACTTCCTGGAAACCTTTTAAAGCAAACTAAAATTGCAAGTTTTAATAAAAAATGTCTTGTTTAAATCTCTCAAATCATATGCAAATGTAAATCTAGCGTTCTGTTTACAGTTGCGATTTAATGACTTTTTGTATTTACCGGATCATTAAATCTCCATTCAACTGTGTCTTAATTGATCGTTCTAGATTTAATTGAAAGGTCTCATTCTTAGAATTGCAATACTTGTCCAAATATGTTTTGTATAAAGTTAAGAATTATTAACTTGAAAAGAGCATAAAATGTTCTTCTTTCTAGTAGGAAAATCACAATTAAGAGAAAGTTTAAGTATAAATTGTATGAAAGATACAGTTGCTTAAAGTTCAGGTTCCGTTTTTTTTCAGTACACACTGTATGAAAGAAGGATTGAATCTCATGGGAACGTAAAAGTGTGAATAAACGCATCTTAGATTTTAAAAGTAACCTATATCAAATAATTTCTCAAATGACATTATCACTTGATCACATTTGTCATGCCAATTATCAAAACGAGGCAAAATCTTTTGTGCCTTGTCTCTCTGACTTTAGACTGCTGATGTCTCACAAAACAAACCCGTGATAGACCTCGGGGTTTAGATATTATCAATAGATACATACGGTAAAACTTTATATCACAAAGTGATGAACTGGCATTTAAGAATTTCACTCTTGCAAATCGTTTGTCGATTGAATTGCACGATGACAATGTCAGATTCGCCATGACATTTGCTTGTATTTGATGAGTCGAACCATTGTAGCATAAGTTTGTTTCTTCACGATTCAAATAGATACTGATTTTGCTATCTGAAGTTGTTTTGACAAGGACGTGCGTTATATTGTATCTTTTCTCGAATCCATAAACAAAGAAATCGTTGCCCTGCAGGTTTGTATCACAACTGGTATCGTCATTATCAATTGATAGCTGAGAAAGTGAACTTTGCCCTATTGGTGTAGCGTCGTTTAAGTGACCGGATTCTAGAATAAAACAAGATTCAAAGCTATACTAAGGTTAATTCAATTGGTTAATATCATGTTTTGTCGAGTCTTGGTGTTTTTTTTGTTTTTATCACAGTAAAACCTTTACTCTAGAATTTCGAGTATAGGAAAGTTATCAATAAAATAGCGTTATATTTATTTGTTGGATTTTTTCAATCCTTAAATATAGCTACAGAAATTTTTTTACGGATTCAGCATTCAAATTCCTATAACGTCAACAGCGCAAAATTTTTTGGATTTGATTGGCTAAGACGCCAGTAAAGAATGAAAATTTGCTTGTTTATTACAAATGAAAGAATTACAGTTTGGGATCAAGGTTTTTTTTATAGTAGGGTCGCTTAGCACAAAAATACATCAAATTGTGATAGAAGCATGCATTTGTTGTTTATTAAAAAACGAAAAATCTGTTGAGATAGACCTAGCCAAGCACCAGCTCTACAGCTACAACTTTTCGTGACTTTCGTGTCACAAAAAGTTGTAGCTGTAGAGCTGGTGCTTGGCTAAGGTAGACCTCAAGCCTCGTATTGCGAAATTGTAACATCATCAAAAGAGGCCAGGAAAGAGCCAATTTTCAGCACTGCATGTCGATTTTAATATCCATATGATAACATATTTGATATTAGATAGCGCTAAAGAAGGAAAGTTTGAGATCTTTTTTTAATTTGAATATCTTTCAAAAACAGTTCACGCACCTCATTGAATAGCATCTTTTTGTTTCTTGATTAAGAAAAATATAGTGGTTACCATAACATTTCAAAATTAAAAAAATTGCTCTTTGTGATGACTTCATAATTCTCACATTGAGACTTTATAACTCATGATAAATAAATTTTCTTAACTTTTGATACAAGCAACACTTTTATTCAGAACATCATTATATTTCGAATGGTATAGAATACGTTGCCTTTTATATATAAAATGTTCTTGCAAAAAAGATGCTGACGTCAGTAAACACCTGACATTGAGAAGTGTCACTCTCAAAAATAAAGTTTCAAATATGATAAACAGAAAATGTGCAAAGTTTCATGCTTCTATCACATTTTGAAGTATTCGTGCAATTTTCTGTGCTAAGTGACCGGACTATTAGTTATATGGGAGCACTGGTCTGCCGAGAAGAGAATATAGAAAATATAAATCTACTTCGAATTTCTTGTATAAATACTGTTACTGAAAAGCTTTGAAGTCAACAAACAATAAGCGGATGATCGTGATACACATACACTAGAATTAACCGTGTCAAGAGTTTGTAAACAGTATTGTCTAGATTTATTTAATAGACTTACCAATACAGTAGACTTGTGCTGATTGGTCATATTTGACAACAGCTGTATAGTTCTCCTTACAGACGCAATAAGTTGAAGCGTTGCAAGTGAAAGCTGTACATTGTCTCTCTTCTGCGTTAGGGTCTTCGCATGTGCCTTTTAAAAAGAAGAGTTAAAATGATCGTACGTTTCAAAATTAGCACTTGGCAAATTTGGCGTTAGAAAGATATAATAACGCTACAGTTGCACGAAAGTGAAGAATAAAAAAAGATAAAAAGCATTAATTTTTTTTTATTTATAATATTAACATATTTGGTATACGAAAATTTTAAGTTTGGTGATATGAAATATGTAGTTATCTCTTCGTCTTTGTTTTTTCCTATACTATATTTATCAAATTTTACAGTTTTTAAACTACTTAACGTCCATCTGATCTGATGATACCATGATACCAAATTCATAAAAACAACTAATCACATGTACAGGGGCCGCGGGACAACTTTTACTTTAGGGAGGGGGGGGGGGGGGGTGCTGGAAAGATCATTGTTTTTTTATTATTGTTAATTTGAAAAGACCATATTGCAGTAATTGAAAAGATCCCCCCCTCCCCAAGCTTTACAGCCCTTAGTGTACAATATACACACACCTACTTTAATACACTATTATAAACGACTTGTTGGATAAACTTGAAAATGCTTATAATATGTCATCTTGATTTTCATACATAAGCTCGGTTAAGGAAAAGTGAACATTATATAAGTCTTGTTGTACCTTTTTCAAAAACAGGACTAACGAAGAGAAAATTCCCAATCAACAGAAATACATATATCCGTGAAAACCTTGATGGTTTCATGATTTGCTAATGAATTCATTATCCATTCTTTTCACCTTCCTCGTTGAAAAAAATCGTCATATGATGAAATGCTTCGATATTTCAGTTTTCAAAATAAGGGAGGAAATAAATTCAATGTTATCGCATGAAAGTCAATCATACAGACAAAACTTTTATATATATATGCGCCATTTTCGTGTTCCAATCACCATGGTAAAACTAATGATAGCTACATAAGGCCATTTGATTGTTCCCATATTACAGTGGGCTGATTAGTTCCTATTTCCATGCCAACCACGCAAGTCTAATGTCTTTAATAATTAGACCATAGAAATATTTAATTGATTGAGTAGTCTTTCAAAATAAGGTCTAAGTATTCTTATTTTGAACGATGACGCCGTCACATTATACGTTATAATCTTTAAAAACAGGAGGAAGTTAAAGAATTTCAGTGACGAGAAAGAGAGTGTTAAAATGAATCCATCTTAGATAAGCTGTGGTACTGGGCTTAATTCATGTGTCCTGATTGAGAGGCGTTCGATATTCCGAAAATCTTCATTCACGAAGAGGTTTTATTTTGAGGACGGCAATAATCTTCTTGATGGAAGTTGAGAAAGAAATGAAGAGGCTATCCTAGGTTTTAATTTAATTCTACACAATGATATAGCAAAGCTAGATTTTACAATTTTGGCGCATAGATATCCAAGGTTGTTGTTGATCTCTCTAAAATTTAGGCGAAATGTCCTAAATTTGCCTCCTGAAGCTTTACAGTACATGGGAAACAAAATTAGGAAAGTTTCGGTTTGAAATATATCTTGTTAACCCTATCTGGCCCGGGCTATTTTTACTTACCACAGCCGGGGAGGGGGGCGGGGAGATGAATCATCCCCCCATTCTAAAATTTTGATGCTAATAGTAATGAAAATTGGTACAGCTGTAGTACATCACATGAGCTTTATGCTTATGTAAAAACTTGCAATATCAGCAACATTTTTGGCTGATGCCCGCATTTTTTTAAGGCATTTTTTGCCCTCTTTTCTTTCACGAACAATATCTGAAGATTAGAAAGAGCTATTTACTTCTGTTTTGATACTTTGATAGTGATGATTCGCCCCACCCCGGGCCGGAAAAGGTTAATGTTTAAAATCTTAAATCTCTAATTATTTTGTTGTTTTGAATTAGTTATTGCTATGTTATGTCATAGTATCAATGTTTAACTACTGCTGTGCCGGGAATTTTCAACATTTTTGAAATCTTTGGACATATTCTATTTCTTGACCAGGGACTGCTCCCTGGTGCATTGGTTGCGGACATCCTAGGTCACTATCCAGGGGTCTGACCGTTTAGATATTTAAAATTCAGTGACAAATATATATATATCATTGCCACTTAAGTGGTTAAATAAACGTAAAACTTACATGGACCTTGGCAAGCTGCGACATCTGTACTGTTACCGTAACAATATCTAGTTGAACAATCTCTACTTCTTGTTGTTGTACCATTGCCACATGTTGTGGCACTACACTCGCTCCATGTACCCCAACTTTGCCACGTCCCAAGTTCTAACAATAATGAAAAGATTTTATTTATATCACCCTGGCTATTGAGGGGGATAGAATTCATTGGTTTTTATCGCCTTTATTCCCTTCAGAAACGTGATAAAAATCGAGAATCGCCTCATTTAAGATATAAACTTTTTTGACGTTCTAGCTAAGGATTTTTTTTCCCTCAGTGGATACAAGGGGTTACATGTTCTTGTGTATCTCTATCACTCCAGTATAAATTGCCAGCATGACTAATAAGCAAAACGAAAAAGCCAAAGTGACATTTTTGTGGTACTGAAGTCACTGGGGTATGTAGAGATTAGTACCGAAAAGCCCAAGTGCCTGATTCCCGGTAACACAAGGGAGCTATCGATAACTGACTCCTTAGCTACACACTGGCTACTGATTGATTAAAAACCCGAGACTGTTCCCAACATGAACTAGGTAGCACACTTGGTATAAGTAATCCGATTGTTTTGAGTTCTGAATTAACACCTCATTTCTGTCAATTGTTGCTCATTACTTAGTTAGTAGTATTGGCATTTAGAAGTAAAACCCTTAGAATGATAAATATATGTTTAAGTTGTAGTCGTTCTCTATTGTTTCCCAAGAAATTCTTGGATCAATGCTCAGCTCATAATTCACGGATGCTCATTGATAACCGTTCTGATGTACCATTTAAGAAACTTTCCTGGGCAAATGGGTAGATGTGAAAATGTCAATTTTCTGGTGTCCTGTTGGCTTTGTTTCAAAATGTTTTTTGTATAACTTACCATCACCAAAGACATTAACACCACACAAATAAAATGCAGACGGTGCTGTTATATAAACGTAATTCGCCTGGAACCATCCATCTGTGCACGTTTTCTGATTCACTGTGAATGATTCGTTTAAGACACAAGCTTTTGTCGTATTCTCCGTCTGAAAATAAACGTTTAAGAGCGGATCTACGCTAGATCGTATGATTTGTATGCTATTAACAACGGAGTTTGCATTCAACATGATTCGAATATATGCTTGAGTTTCTGGAGATCGGATCGATATATTTTCACATGTTTGTGGATCATTATCAGTTAATTTCGACATGTCTGTGGTTGAATCATCTGTCACTGCAAGGCTTTTTGAGTCACCTACATAAATTAAAAATCGATATTGAACTCTATCATTATCAGAAGCGAACAGAAAAAAATTAAGGGGAGAGAAAAAGAATCAAGTGCTCAAAAATTGGGAAACTTCACAACAAATCTATAAATCAACGACATTTTGGTACTATTCATAAACTTTGTTCAGAAAAAGAAATCCTACCAATCAAAAATGAAATTTCTTCGTGAAATTGGGGATGAAGGTGATTTCAAAAAGCACCGTTGCTTACCTTCTGACATCAACAATCTTCCAACAAAGTAATCAATGTTAGAGGAGGTGCTTAGATCTGAAAAGCCTGCCAGCATTGTTACTCTCTCGCTGCTTCCTGTTATGAGTGAAAGTTCTGTAAAATTTGCTACTTCCAACCCTATGGCGTATATCTCAACACCTTGATTTTTAAGATTTTGAGCTGATTGGAGCAAGGTGTCCTTGTGTTCTGTTTCGTAACCATCAGCTATCAGTACAAGTATTTTCTTCCTACCAGGCTCGGTGAACTCACATTCCGCTTCTTGCATTGATGCCAGAACTTCGTCGAGACCACGTTTTATAGAAGAGCCACTGGACAGTGACAGCAGGGTTGACAAAAACGGACCAAAGTCATTGTTTTTCGAAAGTGCGCTCGCACAACTTAGTTCTTTGATAGCATTGCTAGAGAATTGAACCAAGCTAGCAGTGTGGGCTTGTGAAACATTGTATGTGGAAAGTAGTGTAGAGATGAAATCCATCATATGTGACCATTCGGTTGAAGAAACGCTGGCAGATCCATCAAATAGAACAGATAATGTTGCGTTTGAAACCGCTGTAATAAAACAGTTGAATTAGATATTTTATAAAATTATGATTTGTAATGGTACCTCTTCAGCTCTGACCCCAAGAAAATTTCAGTTGTTTCAGTTTTAAACAAAACCGTTCAAACAATTTGTAAAATGCTAGTGTTCCAAAGAAAGTTTAACACGAGAAACTGGTGATATGAAAAGAAGTTGAAATTATAATTTTCATGCTAGTACGCCTATTATTACTAAGCAACGGCCTACAGCCAATCAGTAATAGCTGCAATTTTCATGCCACCCAAATGATATCTAGCTTTCATGAATCTCTTTGCTACTAGTTTACTGACCACAAGTATTGAAAGATTTATCAGGCTCACGAAGTTGCTCATAGAATGGTCTTATGTTCAACTGATATTCTGAGAAGCAAAAGTAAGCGGGTAGCGTATTGAATGCACAAAAACTTACGTTGTAATTGATAGGAAAAGTAGCATACATCGATTGGTGCTCCTACATTTTTAGTTATCACCTGTACAAACCGAGCATTGACTCCTGAACATGTTGATATTATAAAAGATGTCGGTAGGCCTGTGTTTGATGTTGATCGCTCAAAACATTTCTGATTAGATACTGGTGTTATTAGGTATATTTCGAAAGATATGTCGTTGTTCATTTTGATCTCAATCATTCCAAGAGTCTTAGTGGTACTCAAATCGAACTGTACGTAATCTTGAGTAGTGGGGGAAACTCCATATGGTCCACAAGTGTTGCTACATGAATCACTTTGCAAACATAGTTGATCAACTCCAGAATGCCCAACAAGTGTCCCAGGTATAGGTACTAAAAGATAAGAGTTAATGAAGAAAAACAAGAATTGTTTGACCAGTGATCTATGTGCCAGAAAAAGGAACATGGTCATTAACATAATGACTATATTCAGGTTATATTCAATTGATTGGGATTTCATTGCTTTGAAACTCTTGTTATCTTTAAATTTCAGATACATACATAAAGCCATACACGAGTCTTGCTCAACATAGTCTTTGTAACCTTGCAAGGTAAGCGTAACTTCGTGCAAACCTTATCGATAAAAACTTAGTCCTGAACATTTTCCTCACTTAGTTTATTTTCTTTATTTAAACTTAAACATTTTGTCGGTGAAAACTTCTGTTATCTATGTTTTGAAATGTCGTCAACTTTTGCCAATGAAATTTTTGTGGATACGTTATGTGAGAAAAAGGGAACCTTAACTTTCGAAAAGGAGCAACCCATTGAGAGGCATGCAGTTCTAAAAAGATTTCTGTATTTGATTAAATCTGATAATGTAATATCCGGTTCCGCTTTTGATGCGCCCGCTATTTAATGTACATGAATTATCCTCGTAACTATGGCTTATTTACTTTCGGTAATGAAAATCATTGGGCTTTTCCAGAAAAAAATTGTACCCCCCATGTTGAGGAAGTCCACTTAAAAAGTCGCACCCCACTGGAATTCCGTGGAGAACTTTAGAGCTACCCCTCTGGAATTCCAGGGAAATTTTGAGATACCCCCTTTGGAATTCC
>JAUBWS010083676.1:0-12287 GCA_032270445.1 Darlingtonia californica
AAAACACATAAACGGGAGGGGTGGTAATAAACAGGGCGGGTCGACATTTTGTGTAGAATTCATAAACAGGGGGGTGTTAATAAATTGAAATAGGTCGTGAAATTTTCGAAAATTTGCAAACGGGGGCCCCCCTACAATTAGCTGCCGAAGAGTAAGGTAATTATGATCTAGATCTTCGTTAAGACAAATTAGTTCTATTCACTACATGCCACATTACAATACAGCAAAGCTGTTAAGTCACGCTGAGTTTCGCAGCCGGCGGCTGCTTTATTACACTATATAAACAACGTTACACTGTTTTGTAATTCAATTGCATATTTTCAGGAGTGGAGTAAAGACCCCTTGGTTATCAGAGGATTGATTGTATGTATTTAAAAAAGAATTTCAACTGAAATACTTTGCTTGCAAACAGACAGAAAAAAATTCAAGATTAAATTTTTACTTGGCTTATCTACTAATTTTTGCTTTTGTCAAATTACTGCACCGTTTTGTTTTATGTTGTCGCCTGAGATCAAGAATAGTATTCCAACCAGAGATTCCATTGCACGTTAATACTATATATGACCTTATAGTTTGCCTTCCCGTTCTGCAAAAAAGAAGTAAAGAATTATGTAGTATTTGTAAAGTGTCTGACAGTTAAATATGGCAAGTTTGACTGATTTCAGTTTATTTCAGTGTTACTATAAACACATATCAACAATAATTTGCCAGTATATTCGTTCGGTCTTGATTTACATTTATATTCGCTTCCCAGTGTTCTTTGACTTTGACTTTTGAGTTTTGTTGAAATAGAGTCAATATCATTGGCTAGTATAGATATCATTTATGCCGCAAGCACTGGGATTAGCTTAATAAGTCGACCGTTTTACGGGAAGACTTATTAATCGAAGCGTTTTTTTAATTTTTTTTTTAAGATTATCCGTTTTAGACTGGATTCGCTCCGTACGGGAAAAAACGGGAAATCGGAATTTATTTGCACCGACCGGGATTCAAGCCCTGTCCCGTTAAACGGTTGTCCATTCACGGTACAACTTTTGCCAGAATTATTAAAAGCTAAAATTCTTTGAAACATCCCAAATAGAGGCTTATTGTTATCATTACATTACCTTTAATTTTTATTTCGAAGTTTGAATGAAAAAAAATGTTCTTGCACCGGCTGGGATTTGAACTCGGGACTTACCACTGGACTACTGAGCGGCTTTCAAGCGAAAAATCTCTATGATCAAACCAATTGCAGAGACGGTAAACAAATAATAACTTTACTCCGGTTGGTATTCGAATTTAAAACTTTTCGCACGTTATACTTGCGCTTTACCAGTGGACTACCAAGATTTTTGGAAGCAACATTTTTCGCTTGAAAAGACCTCGGTGGTAATTTGGACAAAAAGTTGTACCGTGAAGTGGACAGCCGTAGTCAAATAGTAATAACCACAAACTTTTGTTTAGTATCTAGACACCGTATTGTTTGCATTCTCTTTTATCTGGTTAGAAGTTTTTGCTGTGTTTCTTTTTTTTTGCATTTTCGGTCGACTTCGCTGCCGTTATCAACTGCATTTTTTACACTTGCATTAGGCAAAATTGAATACTCACCCCTGAAATATAGATGTTAATAAAATGATCCGTTTATTTGAGTTGGATTTAAGTTTGCTTTGAAATAAGTCTCTACTTCACATGCTTTTGGAATACAGCGGAAAACTTAAATATTATTTTCCTTAGCGAACAGTGCTGTTAGCACAATTGTTAAGTGCTACTTGTAAATTACTGTAAATATATTCCTTAAGGTACGAGAAAGTACTCCGTATAAATCCTTAAATTCAAAGTACGTGGCTTACCCTACAGTACAATTGACATTAGTATCGAGAGCAAACGTGCAGGTACAACTTCCTAAGGAACATTTAATTAATTGGCAATACTATGACTATTGAGCAATTATGAAGTAAAGGCTTACTTCAAATAGAAAGAAAGATAAGACAAAACCGTTAGAGACTGGTCTTCTAGTTCTTTAGCATCTTAACTGATCTAATAAATGGACAACTTTCGTAAAACAAGTTGATATACCCATATGCGGTAAGTTTGGTTCTACATCTCTATCAGAATAAGATAAACAATGGGCTAGTATATGAAATCCAATTGATACTTTTATATGACAAGATTCGCTTACCGGTTTTATGTAAATGATATTGCTACTAGGCTAGTATTTTAGATATTTCTTATTTTCAATTACATGGCAAGTCTGGTTTTACAGTTCTATCAGAATGATATTAATAATTGGCTAGTATATAAAATTCAATTGATACTTTTATATGGCAAGATTCGCTTCCCGGTGTTATGGAAATTATATTACTACTAGGCAAGTGTGTTAAATATTTCTTATTTTCAATTATATATGTCAAGTTTAGTTGTACAGTATTTTTGCAAAATGTCTGTTAAAAAGGCATGTTTTTCCTGGAAATTTACATATGTTTGGAGAATATTTTGAAATTTACCTTGTTCGAAAACTTGATGTGTTTGGCTAAATTTTCAGCTTCCTGGAAATCATGGATTTGTTTGGAGACTATTTGATGCCACCTAGATTTAAGATAAATATTTACTGGTATTTGTAATAACGGCATCGGTGAAATGCAAAAATCAATTTAGGATAATTTTCAAAATATTTATTTATTCGTGATTGCTAAATTGCAAAAATAAATTCCACGCAAATATAGTTTTCTAGACACTCGATTGCAGATAATTTAATAATTAAGATAATTTCTGCACGCAATAACCTGTCCGCAAAAATTCATGCCTTAGTCTTCTCACGGAAGGATTATTTGCCGTTTACTGGAGAGTGTGGTGCCGACTTGCTTGTGTCTGAATACTTTATTCTGAGAAAAAATGTAATCAACTATGAAATTGATCATCAAGAGGGCATAATTACAAGAATTTGATTAGTTCTTAACCCATGCGATTAAATCCGTAATAATGCCCTCTTGTTTAATAAAATAAGGGGTAAGGGGTTTCCCTAAGAAACAAAAACAAATTTAATATTTTTAATAAATTAACAGGACTAATTGCCCTTCAAACCATGCGATTACTATTACAAATCAACCATGCTGAATACCATTTTGCAGATTTTAATTTTATTGAGTATGCACAGAAGCAAGATAATAGATATTTATGGCCAATAGGATCTTACAAATTTGAATTTCTATTGCGCATGCGCAAAAGTAGAATAATCCATATTTTTGATTTTAATTGATTTTATTTGGGTGAGTCATCGATCTGTGTAATACTCCTTAAAGCCGATCAATAAAAATTTTAACAAGGACTAAACGTCAAGCAGAACAAATACAAACCATCATCTTTGTCAATGACGGTTGATTTTTCTGTATCGCCATTTTAGGGAAAACCTGGATGGCTAGGTTTAACAACCTCTAAGTTGGGTAATGTTGATGATGTTGAAAAATTATTCTTGGTGATTTACTCGAAAATTAGCTTGGCTTCAAGGATTTCGATATCAATTCAGACATAAAGCTCTTATATGGAATGACTTTATTATACAATTTTCATGCGGAATAAATAAAAAAATCTTGATTGTAAACTAACAGCCCTAAGATTTTTCATGCAAGCAAAACTACACTCACCACAGGAAGCTTGACGTTCTATACTATGAGATTAATTTTTTGTTTGAAGTTTTATTCTTCCTTGAAAATGATTATTTAATTTGAGATGACTTGAGTTTTATAGGTGACTGATGTTTTATTTGGGAGTAATTTCACAACGGATAATTAAAGATTGCTATCGTGTGGAAATATATTGAAAGTTTTTTCTGAAAGAAACGAGAGAAACGTACTTCAAGAAGTAATATTTTGTGTTTTATAATGATTGTATATTTAGTGATTATTTGTGATCGTTCTGATGAATTACAAAGAAAATCACTCACACTGTTTGTGATAAAGAAGATTCGAAATTTTGATGCGCATGCGCAGAAAAAAAATAGTTGACACGGCCGATTCTGCTTAATATTATGTGATCGGTTTGAAGATCACAAAGAAACTCTCTTATGCTGAATAAGAATTTGCAAACTCGAATTTTTGTTGAGTATGCGCAGAAGCAAAGTGGTTGATCTTGCCGATACTGGTTGACTTCGTGTTGTCGGTATTGCTGTTGTGTGGCTGCTACTGTTTTTGCCGTCTGGCTTTTTTTACTACTCTCTTTTCTTCAGTAGTTCAATATAATGGTTTCTTGCATTTCACTGATTTTTTGTAAACTTTTCTTTTTTAGTGGATTCACAGTGATGTTCAATCACTTATAAAGAGGAAAAACGATTTTGAAAAAAAAATTTTAACGTCTAGAAAAAAATTATAGGACTTCAGTTATGTCAAATAAATTCATAGAAAACATAAAAAGTTTCATAAATGTTTAAAATCCTGTTATGCGACCCTTCTTTTCCTGAATGAGGAATTTACTTCTTTTACAGCGTGCTGCAAAAACATTCACCGCTTGTTTGCGGCGATCCTTGAAAAGCTGTGAAATCAAAAACCAGACTGTGTCTTATAAATTTTCCCACCCACCCGCTAACGTGAAGCAACATAGAAATCGTTTTTGTGAATAGTTCTCGTTTGATTATACAGTTGAAGAAAGTATTCAAAAATATGACTGAACTGAAATCTAAAAAATCAGAAACAATAAATGATGATATGTTGAATCAAAAATACGAAACCTACATTCCCTAAAATTGTATTTTCTAATTTTTGTCTTCACACTTCATTTCCAATGTAAAAGGAGATAGAAAGAGAACATACAAGAACAATGAGATCAGCAGCTATTTTACTTAAATTCATTCTACTGCATTTGTTTGCGGCAGCCATTATGTGCGATGGCGGAAAAGCTTTGGTTAAAATTTTTAATGTTTACAACAACGTTACTGGACAAAAAATAAATTTTGTTGCTGAGAGTATACGATTTGGTCGAATAGCAAACACCACTGCCAATCTCAATCCATCAACAGACATCATCAACGTATACAACACTTTTTCTACAATGTATTGTGGAAAGCAATGCATGCTGTTAAACAAATGCATTGCGTTCTTGTTTGCCAAAACCAAGAAAGTCAATGTATCATTGTGTACAATGTTGTCAAGGAGGTTAACGAATTCTGAAATGATAACAAGTACAACAGTGGATTATTATTATGCAAAGGTATCTTAATCATCTACACTCATTTTTATATGCATTAAGCAAAATTGAGATGAGTTTATGTTTGTGTGTAACGGCCGAAATTTTATTTTAAACTCAAAAAATTGTGGTAATGCTATGCATTTGAAGAAATATAGCAACAATTAAAAAAAATTTATCAAACACATTTTCTGAAAATTTGAAGTAACTCTCAATTACTCCATTAATTATGCGCAACGTAACACAACCTGTCAATTTACAACCTTTTCCAATATAATATATGGTCAGAAATTCAAATACTAATAACTTTGGAGTGGATATAATGATATTAACTCAAAACTTTTCACAGGTTGTTCCATTCAACAAAAAAATCATGCTGAGTGCAAAAAAAATTATGATGACGTCATTATTTCAAAATGGCGAGGGGGCAAATTTGTGGCGGTTTTGGCGCCCCTTAGTGCCTCAGGACTTGATTTTTATGAAAATCTAATGACTTACATACAAAAAGTATTTCTTGTGACTTTCATAAAATCAAAACAAAATTGACAAATGTCAATTTGTTCTGGAAATATAGCTCTGTAAAGAAAAGTATTTATTTCTAGAACAATGACACTAGTGATGACGTCACCAGGTAACCATAGCAACCATTGTTTATTCAGAATGATTTTTTAGTTGTCTTATTGAGGGCTACCTGCATACCAAATTTCAAATTTCTAGTATAAGTCAACCCGGAGGTGTGACAGCGGGCAAAATTCAATTTCTGACATGAAAATTATATACAAAATTGTTAACTTACCTAAATTTCACTGAAAGTGGAAAAAATTTCGAATTTCTCTATAATTTTCCAATCACAATTCAAGAGAAATAGACTCATTTTTGCGGTGTGTCTATTTTACTATCACTCTCTGACTGAATCGAGTTGTATTTTGTGTGCCATGACTGTTATTTTGGTCTTATGATTGTATTTGAAAATATTATTTGTGCACCCTGGACTCTAAATACAATATAAAACTATAGGGCCTCAGAGCACACTAAAGAAAACATTTAAAGTTATTTGTTCATTTCGAATTTTGAATTTCTTTCTCAAGTGTACGCAATAATAAATTGAGTATAGTTTTTTATTTCAATTTCTGGGTCTTTGGCTTGCAGACGATTACTCTGAAGCACGTTACTATTAAATTGAACATAGATTTTTTTGTTCAAACTCATATTATTTCCATCTTGTTTAAAAGTTGGATGAATGGTTTTTAAACATACGTGTCAACGTGAGCCTTTAACTCGAGGGTCCTTGGGTAAACACCGTTAAAACTTTCAGTAGTGAAAATATGCAATACACTGCTTATTCCATCAGAGTGTGTTGGTATTTCCAGGATGGTAGGATCCTCATTGATAGCAGTTAAAGGAAAGGCTTGTTATTAAAGGAAAGTCGGAGTAAAAAGTCGTGAAGAGATAAAACTGAAGTATCCTTGAGTAACTCTAGGCACTAGCCGTTGAAAAATAATTATAGCCAGTATATAATAAATATTAATAGCCAGTATCTTAAATGTTTCAGGTTCCTGGTCAAGAAATTGTCATACCAGGAGGTAAAGTAACAAATTTAATATTATCTAAAATAATCATTACCATATACATAATATTTAAATAAAAATAATAAAAGTAAAACATTATGTCGAAAATTAAGTGCAGCGATTTTCTTCAATACAATCATAGTCAATAAAATGAAGGTAATCCAAGTTCAGAATTTCGTATGGAAGCAAATCTTGGCTGGTGTTCCCCAAGGGTCAATTTTGGGTCCAATTTTATTTTTGATTTTCATCAACAACCTGCCTAACAACCTCGAATCCTCTCAAAAATCTTTGCTGATGATACATCTTTATTTTCATTGGATTAGATCAAAACAAAAATTCGAGTAAGTCACATAGAGATCTTGGAAGAATTTGTGATTGGGCTTATCAATGGAAAATGTCATTTAACCCGGACCCTTCTAAGCAGGCAGTTGAAGTTTATTTTTTCAGGAAATATACTCCTACTAATGCTCCACCTGTTTTCTTCAACGACACTGCAATCGCAGTCTCCGAAAAGCCAGAAGAATCTAGGCTTAATTTTAGATGCAAAACTAACATTTGATCATCATCTCAGTGAGAAGATAAGTAAAGCGAAAAAATTGGTTTCATTCGTAAACTTCGAAGTTTTTTATCGAGAGACTCACTTTTAACCATCTATAAAGCCTTTGTAAGTCCTCATCTGGATTATGCGGATATCGTGTACGACTATCCAGGCAATGCAACATTTTCACAACAGTTTGAATCTGTTCAATACAATGCCTGTTTAGCTATAACAGGCTGTTTTCGTAGTACTTCTAGTCAGAGAAAAGCTGTATTCTGAGTTTGGTCTTGAGTTCCTAGCAGACAGGAGGTTTAGCAGAAGGCTATTCTTCTTTTACAAGATCTTTAATGGAATGGCACCTAAATATTTGATTGAAAATTTTCCACCTCAGAATGTAGCTTTTATCGATCTTAGATCAAGGCCTCCTATTCGGCCCATAGCAGCTCGTACTGAACGCTATCGCAATTCGTTTTTTCCATATTGCATAGGACAGTGGAACAGCCTGGATAGCCGTATACGAAATCTTCCTTGAATTTCAACTTTCAAACGCGCTATTCTTGATTTTCTGCACCGACATTTGATCTCAAAAACAACCAGGGGTTAGTTTTACTTTCTCGGTTAAAGTTAGGGTTCAGTCACCTACGCGAACATAAATTTAGGCATGGTTTCATGGATACCATTGACCCTTTTTGTTCATGCAGAACTAACTCGATCGAAAACACTGAACATTACCTGTTGCAATGCTCTACTTTCTCCAATGAAAGACTCAAACTATTTGACAGCCTCCAGGCTTTAGGCATAGCTCTTGTCCCACTGAATCCCTTTTATTTGTCTAAAGTTCTGCTTTATGGTGACTCTAATGTCACAGATAAAGATATTTCGAAACTTCTTAATTCTGTCATTGAATCTATTTTTGATTCCAACAGATTTAGTGGACCACTCTTTGAATAAACGAAACTCCAATTGATTTTTCATGTCAAGTTTTTTTAAGTTATATATTTTACCTTTGTAACTCTTTTTTTTCCTTTTTGATTTTCCTGCTCCTGGCAATATCAATTCGAGTGACTTGCGGGAGTAGGAATTCATAGATGTTTGTAAATGTATTGTCTCAGTGTTTGTAATTTATTGTATTTATAAAGAAAAAAATAAAGAAAAGTAAATATCCTCAACATAAGGTGAACAATTTTTTTGCACCATAAAAAAAGATAGAGTTGGAATCCTTATTCAGATACAATAAGAATGTATTAGCAAAATATTTCGTGCAATGTGAAATAGAAATATTTACCAAATTTAGATGGAATTGAAATGAACATTACTGTGCATTGGTTGATCAATGTCCTACGAAGATGTTTTAAAAGTCATGAGAAAAGCATTTTATCTATGGAATTCACACCATCTAAAGACTACCACAGAATTTCACAAGATGTGGTCATTAAATTGTTTTTGCTATAAAAAGTATAATTCGTATCTCTGCTGAGAATCTCTTTTTTTTAGCAAATAGTGTGGATGGATATGTCACGATTACAGGTTTCGTTTGCCTAGAAGGGGTAGAAGCAATTTTTGATGCTAATACGTTCTCTGGCAGGCATAGATGAAAAAGACATTGGTTATTTCGAAAATGGGTGTGGCCACCACGTGACGTTATTGGTTCCCAGTCGAAAAAAATCAGAGTTTAAATATTTCAAATCGTTTGTGCCTGAATGGTAGAGCTAAATGAGACAAACAAAAATGATAAACACTATGGTTTAAAATTCATAGATGAAAAGATACGAGGGTTTAAGTTTTTTAAAACTCAGGGGGTAAAGATTGCAACGTTTTCAGAAAACAACACTCTACATTCACGTGAAAAACTGCTAAAAAGGTTTAAAGCGGGTTTTATATCATCTGAATAAATTACAATATAAACAGGTTTATCTAAAGTAACTAAACAGGGGGTTCTATTTTCAATCTTTTCTTACCCCTGAGTTCTTTAATATCAACCTTTTGAGATCTTTGAGAAAAAAGACGTGAATATTAATATGATCGATAAGCTTGAGAAATGTTACCACATGCCACCTATTTTTGAAAATCACCCTGCTTTTAAAAACATTTTAAGAGTAAATTTCACTGTTAATCCATTTTCACCCCCTAAATTTTATCAAATCTGTGTTATGAGGTCAAAGTCTCAGTATGGCTTATATAAGAATCAAATCTATGTGAAAAAGGCGAAACGATTATTGCTATGCAAGCTCAGAATTAAGAACACAAGGAAGGACCCTAAGCTAGGAAAATTAAAAGCGTTCCAATGCAAGAATCGCCTATTTTTCTGACTTGCTTAACCTGTTCAAAAGATTATATCGCTGCGTTAACAACACTTCAATAGTTCATTAATAAGTGTCGTATTGAATTAAATTAGACAAGGCAGAAACTTAAGTGTTAGAGAATTGCAGTAGACCTTTTTTCACACAGCTTGCCTGGCGATTTCTTTCAATATTCATAATGCAAAAATAATATAATTGTCTTTCAAATAATATAAATTAATTACATTCAAAGTAATTTATAATCGATATTCATAATGCAAAAATAATATAATTATGTTTCAAATAATGCAAATTAATTTCATTTAAAGTAATTTATAATCACAGAAGTTTCAAATAAAATTATAACAAATACCTTAAGATGTACAAAACTACATACTCAAATTTTAGATGTATAGAGAATTTGGAATTAACAATTCACACGCATTTTGGTTGAGACAAGTATTCAAACACTGTGGATCGAGTGGGTCTCGAACCCACGACCTTCGCTTGCCTGGTGATAGCTCTACCACTGAGCTATCGATTTTATGAAAAACGCGTGTGAATGGATAATTCCACATGGTCTCGTGCAAATTTTAAATGATTAATAAAATATTGAAATTGATTTGGAAAGATCGGAAATCTACAATTTCATTTTCAGAACTTTTCGCGGGATGAAATTTCAGTTTTTCTGTTGTTTTTTTTAAATCGCTAAATCAAATTCTGCAGGTATCACGTTTTGAAGACCCTTGAAAATAAGGTCCGCGAAAATTCATAGAACTTTCAACTGTTATATCCAATTCCCAAAAATGTAAAATTTGTTTAAATTTGGCTATTTTACAGGTTGTCTTTAAAAAAGCAATTGATGAATTCTTAGCCGCAATAATGTATAAATTTTCTTTCTTGATAAGCTTAGTTTAAAAGGGTTTAGAGGGATAGTTGAGTGACGTATTATGTTCACATTTTTCTCTGTTATCTACAGATAGAAAATACCTGTTGTTATTAAACTTCATAAGTAATCGAGATAAAATTGACTGCTAATTTCTCTGCCATTTTTATAGCCTTAAACACATTTAAACCCCCTCATATCTCCATCAAAGTTAATTTATTTTCATTATCTTCAATATCGGAAATGTAAATGGAGCCTAAAGTTTAATGTAAACATTGCAACCCGTCTTTAAGATTGCAAGTTAAGATTCGTTTTTAGTTAAAAAATATAATTATATTAGACTTAACATTAGCCTGGGAATGGGTATCCATGCAAAATTTTCAACTTTTTTGCAAGCAACTCAAGGAGGAAAAATAGCACGGTGAATAGCCATCTTACAGTTATTATCGAGAGAAAATGGCATCGCACAATTTTTATGTCCTAATTACAATATCATACGTGTATTTATCTTTTTTATAATAACTGCGATTATCAAATCGTACTACACAATTGTGAATCCTGTATTCCCCCGTCGCTATCCATTCGAGTTTTAGACGAGAAGATAGTGGTGGGTCTCCTATCTATTTTCATATACAAATATTAAAATAATATACTCTTGGTCTATAGGCTAAAGTCCAAAACCGAGTATGTCAAAATCGTAAAATACAAAGCATGCGCAGTAGCTATTTCTATTTCACGCGCACTATGAACCAATCAGCGTGACTATTCTTAACAATCGAAGTTTAATGTTTATAGTTTTCAGGCTTCTAAATTACCTATCTTTAAACGTCTGCCGATAGACCTAGAGGAGGGCAAAAAAGCCCGGAACGGTTTATCTGATAGACTAGGTCATAGTCAGCTCTTTCTTTCGAAAAAATATCATTAAAAAGTTGGCTGATTGATTTTGGAGCGCGAGAGAGAGAAATCGAGCTGAGTTAAAAACATTTATTAAATGTGTCATCATTTTTTAACACGTTGACTGCGGATAACGAGTATTTTCGTTTTTTCAGAGTCAAAATACAGAACCAACTTCAAACAGCCACAACTTCTAAAAAATATATATATATTTTTTTTTTATGTTTTATGCCATTTTTTGCATCTACACAAAATTTTCTATCGGTTGATAAATTGATATATCTATTTTGAAGCAGTCTTGGTCACATAAGAGTTGTTACAGCTTTCAAAAAGCCAAATTTTACATGGTGAAATGTTCGAGGTTGCTGAAGTCCCGTAGTCAACTTCATCTTCAATTCAATTCATCCTTTTTTGCCATTTTTAGACAGGTTAACCACTTCTGTGCCGGGAGTTTCCAACATTTTGGGATTCTTTGGAGATTTTTGGAACCACTCCCTGGTGCATGGGTCGTGGAGCTCAGGTCATTACCACTACCCAGGGGTCCAGGACCGTAAAAAAATTTAAAATCTCATGACAAATATGTTTGTCATTGGCACTTAAGTGGTTAAACTCTTTTTCTTTTCTTTGGTCACTGAATTACGACCGTTTACAAATGTGTCATTGTTGATGATTTGATATAAACTACACGAAAAAGTGTTTAACTTACATTATAAAAATGTCCAAACCAGCTAATCAACTTGAAATTTAGAATTGATATCAACTTATAAATGGTAAATAATGATAAAATTACTTCTCAGAGTGATAGTCAGCTATTAAATATTGGAAACAGACGTTCATCCTTTCACTACAGGGGCGGATACAGACTCTTCAAACCACCATGTGAAAATACCGAAATTTTCCGATTTTCTGATTAAATTTCCCCGATTCTTCCCGAAATGTCTATAAAATTTTCCCGATTTTGGAAA